>JAVTVY010000125.1:0-35319 GCA_036873755.1 Hanleya hanleyi
ACGCCCGAGCCACTAGTCCAGGCGGATGCCCCCTCAAATAGGCTTCACAGTGATACCTCATACGACTCTATCGGCCCATTAGGGGTTCCCCTAGATCCCAAAACGTCTATTTCCATACCCTTGGTCTACTGCGCATGCGCAGAATGCCGATATTTCAACCCCACACCCAGTCCGTCAGATGCCCCCTCACATAGGTTTCACATTAATACCTCACTCGACTCAATCGGACCAATAGTGGCTCCCCTAGATCCCAAAACGTCTATTTCCATACCCTTTGTCCACCGCGCATGCGCAGAATGACATATTTCAACCCCGCACCCAGCCCATCAGATGCCCCTTCACGAATGCTTCATATTGATACCTCACTCAACTTCATCGGACCATTAGTGGCTGCCCTAGACCCCAAAACGTCTATTTCAGAATGACGATATTCCAAACCCGCACCCAACCCGGTAGATGCGACTTCACGAATGCTTCACTTTGATACTTCGACCCAATCGGACCATGCAGCGTATTTAAAGTGTGGAGACTACTTTCCGCGACCGCATCACCGCCAGACATGACCGCATCACCGCGGAGGAATACAAGATCAAAGGTCATGTGACCAGAAGTGCCGGAACTATAGCGGCCTTGACGGCCTCAGAGGTGAAAGGCCGTGCATGGCCGCTCCCTATACTATAACATGGAAACAGCGTCCCCTGTCGGATGCAAGAGTTACCTCCCCCGGCAAAAAGAGACTTTAAATCCGTAGACACTATTACTACGACATTTCTGCAAGCAACAGTTCGTCAACTTAACTAAGTATGTTAAAATTAAAGATTTTCACTTTCCATAAAGTGAGTAAATGCATTAGATACGAAAAATATATATTTATTGTGTCATTTGACATTAATTTTAATCTGCTGCTCTATAATTTTTAACCATAAAGATATTTTGTGAGGCAATAACCACCTCCTCACATGGTATATTCGATTTGTTAGAATGGGTTTAACCCTACCTGACCAGGGGGGGGGGGACTTTCCACCCCCCCCCCTTCCTTATTGGTTTTTTCTTCTATCTCTGGAACGACAAAAAATTGAGAGATGAAACTCCGTGACTATTTAGATTATTATATTGGGGTAATTTTGAGTCTATTTGCATGGGTAAATTCACAATGCGGACATGTGGGGTACTAGGAAAGTTGAAAATGACGTCACAGTGACGTCATCATGGCGGCTATCTTGGATTTTTTTTACATTTTTTTGTAGAGCTTGACCAAAAGATATTGTGTAGTAAGTTTCAGCCCTCTAGCCTTAGAGATAGCAAAAATTAATATGGAGGGGCACGTTCCGCCCCTCCTCAGGCTGCGATACACCCCAAATCGCCCAGGGCAGATAGGGTTAATACATTCGTATCAGTGGTTGCTGCATTGTCATCGTCCTGTGTGCGCTCGTCAGTGTTTTATAGGGTGGGTGGAGGGTGTCTGGTTCCATGTTGCTTCAGAGATTTCTTTTTTGAAGTAGCAGGAACGCAACTTAACTTGGTGGTGCTGGTTCGTGGCGATATAAAATGTTGTTCAAAGCGACGTTAAATTCTATCCACTCACTCACTTCTGATGCCTGTTTGCCACTGTGTCAAACCCCTGCGGTGTCTTTGGTTTTGACCGGGTGTCAAACAGCAACTTCACCTCAGCGCATGGCCGATTTCGCGTGATCTATGGATGTGACATCAAAAGGTTCATATGCATATTTAAGTGTCTACAGTCCCTTTTAGAACCGGCTAAATACGGCATACAAAGAACCAAATCGCATTGTTGTAGGGAAAAAAACTTTTTCGTTAGTATGCGACACCTACTTAACTGAGGATAAAGACCATACTCTCAGAAAATCTTGAACAAAACTGTTATAAAATTAATGAGACGGGATTTTATTTATAGAAATACATTTCATTATTATCAACTGTATACAAGTTTGTCCAACTTAATTAAGACTATTCAATGTTATGTACGCGACAAATCGATCAAATGGAACGATACGCCAAGAATAAACATTATTTTGGCACTTCAGCGATTTTCCAAGGAGGAAACTTTTAGATTATATCAGAAAGGTTTCCTTTGTGAATGTTGTGCTGATGTTATATTATTCCAATAGATAAGTATATAATTTGTACTGCTTCAGAGACACTCTCAAGAATAATACAATGAATTTGGTAAAAAAACGTCAAAGAAAAAAAACATCATTGGCCAATATTTGATGAAAATGAATGTATTCGGAATTTGTTTTTTTTATCTGGAGGTTCTAATACTATCTGATGGTGCTAGTTACAATTTCATGGCATTCATAATTTTGAGTTGGGAAGCTCACTAATGGTGGAATGGCCCTTTATGATATTGAAATATGCAAATCTAAATTTTCGAATTTCATTTAAACTGTCGAAATTTAATTTACAAATTTCGACTAGAATGTTCAAATCTATTATAAACATTCTTATTTCAATCTAATATTTTAATCTGAAATTCCAGTTCAATTCATTCTCATGCATCTAGGTTTGACCCTAGGAGTCAAATAGTTAACACGATGGGTTAACCAGATACATCATCAACAGCTGAAGAGGTTGACTCGCTCTAAGATAAGAGTTCTTAAACTACAAGATAGGGTTCTAAAGCTTTATTCTTTATAATGTCCGTGTTTCCATGTTTTTATGTTCATGTGTAGTTTCAGATCTGGCATGTCGAAGTTACATACGTATTTGTTTCATTTTATGCCTGTATTTGTTAATTTTCCACTACTTTCGTGCTCAGAATATGTCTTCTTCTAATAGACAGATGTCGAGAGGATGGGGTTGTGATTCAGTGTGGCTAGTCAATTGCCACAGACGTTTTCAGTTAATAATGTATTAAATTCCTTTACAATTTCATTAAATATGTGTGTTGTGTTACAGTTAGGAATTTTGACCATTTGTTAGATATTAGATTGTCTCCTAAGAATCGAGCAAATATTGGAATCTTTTGGCCCGTCCTCTCAATTGTTTAGTCCGAGGGAACACTTTGGTCGACAATAAATGTCCAGTTCGTTGTCGCAAACCAGTGTGTAAAATTAAGTTGTATGGAAAAATTTGGCAACCATTTTTTTTTGTTTCAGCAAAAACGAGCAACAATGAATTTATGTCCTATATCCTCAAACCACTGGCCTTGTCCAAGAGGAAACTTTAACTGTTGAAGGACAGCAAATTTGTCTTGTGTTTTACTGCTCTATCGTTCCAAACGAAGTTTGGTGTTGAACAATAAGGCCATGATAAATTTGTTCACAGGACTGAAAATAACTTACCCATATCATAATACACCCAGCGATATGGGAATTCGGTCTGTCGAAAATTAGTGACGTCAAAGTAAATAGACTGAGGGCTATTCCTCAATTATATGAATTGAATCAATAATTTTCAAATTATCGCGTTAATGAAAAAACGCGATGCACACACACTAGCACATGAACATCTATTCTATATCCCATGAGCAGGGTTCGGTCTGGTAAAAAAAAGAGCTGATAATGTAGTCCAAATGAAATCAGCCATGCTGTGAGGAAATCAGCTCCGTTACTAGCCAACACCAGGCCTATCAAATCATACTAGTTGAAATTTCTAGATGCAATGCTTATTAATTATAGATAGATATACATGTACTATCCTAAGCTCTGTTTTAATTACAGTGCAAACCAGTGTGGTGGTATTGTGAGGAGGTGCGTATATTTTAGTAATTATTATGGGGTTTTTTTTTCGTTCCAGGATAATTCAGACAACTACAGTACAAACACTGCAAAGATGACAATTGATAAAAATGACAATGAACCTACCTTGGCGACAGACAGACCGTTCCCAGTGACCTTGTATCAGGTTAATCCCAATTTAAGTAAACATAATTGGAGTTTACAATAGACGGATGGAGGCTGCTAATCTGGAATCATCTATTGGTCACGTTGAAAGAAAGAGAGAAAACATTATAGGATCCCAGTCATCAACTCTTCCTCAATTAGTGACACATAAAAGATCCAAGACTGGAGAAAAGCCATATCAGTGCTCAGTGTGCCCATATAACTGTGCACGGAAAGAGAAACTGAAACAACACGAAAAGATTCATACCGGTGAAAAACCATACCAATGTTCACTTTGCCCATATAGCTGTTCCGCCAGTTCCAATCTAAAGCGTCACCAAAAATATCATATTGGAGAAAAGCCATACCAATGCTTACTGTGTCCATATAACTCAGCCAGGAAGGTAGACCTAAGACGTCACGAAAGGACCCATACTGGTGAGAAGCCATACCGATGCTTACTGTGTCCATATAACTCAGCCAGGAAGGGAGGCCTAAGAAATCACGAAAGGACCCATACTGGTGAGAAGCCATACCAATGCTTACTGTGTCCATATAACTCGGCCAGGAAGGGAGGCCTAAGACGTCATGAAAGGATACATACAGGTGAGAAGCCACACAAGTGTTCACTGTGCCAATATAGCTGTTCCACAAGTTCTGGGCTGAAGCATCATGAGAGAACTCATATTAGTCAGCAAAGTGTGCTGTTTCAATATCAGTGTTCACGCAGTGAAATCTTGGATATTCTCGAAAAGAATCTTGCTGGCGATAAGCAATACATTTGCTCGCTGTGTCCTTCCATATGCAGAGATGCTAGACACCTAAAGCGACACGAAATAACTCGTACTGGAGAAAAGCCGTACAAATGCTTACTGTGTCCATATAAAACTGCCTTCTCGAGAGATCTGAGATGTCATGAAAGGTCCCATACTGGTGATAAACCTTTTAAATGTCAACAATGCCCTTTCAGCAGTTCACAGAGCGGTCACCTGAAGACGCATGAAAGGACTCACACTGGTGAAAAGCCATATAAATGCTGTTTGTGTCCATACAGCTGCAGACGTAGTGGACACTTGAGGTTGCATGAAAGAATTCATACTGGTGAGAAGCCGTATAAATGCTCTCTGTGCTCATTTGGCTGCAGAACGAGTGGAAATCTGAAACAGCATCTAAAAACTCATACCAAGGAAAAGCCATATAAATGTTCAATGTGCCCATATAGCTGTTCACAAGGCGGGTACATGGAAAGGCACAAACGAACACATACCGGTAATGAGCCGTACAGATGCACCATGTGTTCATATGGTTGTAAAAGCAAGGAAACTCTGATGAAACATGGAAGAAAACACACAAATAACGACTAATACTCCTGAGCAACAAGGGTAAATCACGACTAATACTCCAGAACAACAAGGGTGAATCACGACTAATACTCCTGAACAACAAGGGTGAATCACGACTAATACTCCTGAACAACAAGGGTGAATCACGACTAATACTCCTGAACGACAAGGGTGAATCACGACTAATACTCCTAAATAACAAGGGTGGATCACGACTAATACTCCTGAACGACAAGGGTCAATAACGACTAATACTCCTGAACGACAAGGGTGGATCACGAATAATACTCCTGAACGACAAGGGTGAATCACGACTGATACTCCTGAATGACAAGGGTGAATCACGACTGATACTCCTGAACAACAAGGGTGAATCATGACTATGACTAATACTCCTGGGCAACAAGGGTGAATCACGACTAATACTCCTGAATAACAAGGGTGAATCACGACTAATACTCCTGAACGACAAGGGTGAATCACGACTAATACTCCTGAACGACAAGGGTGAATCACGACTAATACTCCTGAACGACAAGGGTGAGTCACGACTAATACTCCTGAATTACAAGGGTGAGTCACGACTAATACTCCTGAATTACAAGGGTGAATCCCGACTAATACTCCTGAACGACAAGGGTCAATAACGACTAATACTCCTGAACGACAAGTATGGATCACGAATAATACTCCTGAACGGCAAGGGTGAATCACGACTGATACTCCTGAATGACAAGGGTGAATCATGACTGATACTCCTGAACGACAAGGGCGAATCACGACTGATACTCCTGAACGACAAGGGTGAATCACGACTAGATAGACGGAGTGATACTTCAATGAGCCAAACCCGGATAGACTCGGTGATACTTGAATGGGCCAAACCCGGATAGACGGAGTGATACTTGAACGTGTCAAACCTGGATAGACTGAGAGATACTTGAATCAGTCAAACCCAGATAGACGGAGTGATACTTGAATGAGCCAAACCCGGATAGACCCAGTGATACTTGAATGAGTCAAACCCAGATAGACGCAGTGATACTTGAATGAGTCAAACCTGGATGGACTGAGTGATGTACTTGAATGAGCCGAACCCGTATAGACGGAGTGATACTTGAATGAGCCAAACCCGGATAGAAGGAGTGATACGTGAATGTGTCAAACCTGGATATACTGAGTGATACTTTAAGGTGTCAAACCTGGATAGACTAAGTGATACTTGAATGAGTCAAACCTGGATAAAATGAGTGAAACTTGAATGAGCCAAACCTGGATAGACTGAGTGATACTTGAACGAGTCAAAGCCGGATAGACTGAGCGATACTCGAAAGATTCAAACTCGGATAGACGGACTGTTACTTGAGGGTGTCATACCTGGATAGGCTGAGTGATACTTGAATGAGTCAAACCTGGAGAGACTGACTTATACTTGAATGAGTCAAACCTGGATAGACTGAGCGATACTTGGTGGAGTCAAACCTGGATAGACTGAGTGAGACTTGAATGAACCAAACCTGAACAGGCGGAGCCAAACCTGGATCGATTTAGTCAAACCGGGTTAGACTAAGCCAAACCGGGATAGACTGAGCCGAACCGTCGTACATTTGGACTAAAACAACCCTACTCTATACTACTACTCTATAATTCCAAATGAAGTGCGGTCATAAACAATACATGTATTGCAATGATAAATTTATCCACATAACTGAACTTAATTTACCCATAGCAAAATACACCTATGTATTTGAGTATTCTATCTGTCGGATCTGCTAAGAAGTCGGGTAAGACAGAAAAAAAGAAGCATTAATCTGACATCAAATAAATTGATTTTTGACAAAATTTCTCAGTGATAATGACGAAAATGTGAAAAATGTGATTCACATGCCGTGAACCACCATGGCTACCATATTAGATTCAGGCATGATGAGTTGTAAATAGACATGAATAACTCGATATGAATAAAGGAAACTCAAAATGCGAGTGTTGATCCATGTGTTGAGCAGAGCAGTTCTAAAAATTATGGAGAGCCATCATGATAAAGAAGAGCACATTATTAGAAGAATGGCTGATAACCGTTCAAATGGAACCATATAGCCCTATAGATTCCCTGGGGAAGACAAATCTGTAACCACCTTTGATAATACAAACAGTAGCCTTAAACATATTGACCTCAAAATCAATACTCTGAGACTTGTTTCCCAATGATATCTCCATTTAAAATTTTGGAATGAACTGAATCACACGGACAGTGTCACGGATTATTCTAATACCCTGTCCAGGGTCTGACGGGGGATAATACAGCTCTTAGTAACTTGTTGCTATGGTACCCTATTTTTCAAAATAGTAGTTTGCAAAATGTTATGAGTAATCATTATTGTAACTTGGACAGCTCTGTGAATATTCCATTATAGCTCTGTGAATATTTCATTACAGCTCTGTGAATATTCCGGCATATATTTATTCTCACATATGATCACTTGGAGATATCACAAAATTTCAACCGCGTTGATCAATTTACTGAATATCAGATACCTAAATGACTCCTTTAATATTGTTGTGAGGAAGAGACGTAGTGTGCGTGCTTAGACCATCAGACCGGGCATAGGAAAGAGATCATTAGAACTAACACACATTGTGACCCACGTGCTTGGCACCTGTGACCACCACCAAGGCAAGACGGCATTGTCCAAGGATTAACGTGGAAAGAGCAAATTTAGTTCTATTCCTACGAAGTAGGCTCTCATTTGCAAATTGTCCGGTAGTCGGTGAGTGAGTGAGTAAGTCCATCCGAATCCTTTCGTCGGCAAAATAAGGAGAACCGTTGACCTGGGAGACGAGGTACTTATGTCCTACAATATCCGAGACCGTTTGGGTCACCAATTCCTCCTTAATTGACACCTCTTCATGTTGATGGCTCCATAAGTCGTTCTTCACCTCTGCAATAGAATCTGGTCAACAGACTCCAGTTTTATTGGTACATCTCCCATTTGCATCTTCTGGAAAGAAAAGGCCCGACAATGTTTTCTACGTGAAGGTCAACGGTATAAATATAAACCAAAATCGACACAAACGTCATACCAATCTGGTCATATTCCATATCCCCATAGGTGAATATTTGTTGTTAAAACTGGTGTGCTCAGCTTCTTTCGTGAGAAAACATTGAGCGATGTCGAGGATAGTCAAGAGTTACACGGAAAAAAAGGAGTACCACCCTGCACTAAGAGAAGAAAAAAAACGTTGGCGCGATAGTTTTGAAAGTGGCTCAAAGATTGATTGAATTATAAAATCTTACTGATCCGTCGGATGATATATGGAGACAAACGGTACAGAATTGTGAAGGCGATGTTCTAAATTTTTGCGAATAAATGTCATTTTACAAACATCGCGAATCTCCCCATCCCCCCCCTTGTCGATTTGTTATAAATTCTCTACAGATTCAATGAATCCTCCCCCCCCCCCAATCCCATTCTCTACTTCTTCGACTCCCAAAACACATGTATCAGGCCCCTGTGGTATTACACACTAGCGAGAGTTAGATACATGTACGAACGCAGTGACATGACGGAGAGCTTGATGGGTTCAAAACAACACCTGGTTTAAGCACAATCCAATATTGAGCTTGTCATATCACTTAACACGGGGTCGCCTTACATTTACAGAGAGTGTCCGCTTCCCAGTAGGCCTACCATAAGCACAATTGACAATAAATGTTATTATGTGATCATGTCATGTCGTGAATGTATTACTGGTGTGCAAACGCTGTATCGTTGTCAATAAATTGTATTTTATCGTACAGGGATCTGTCAGGGAATAGGCAAAACTGTTTAATCGGGGAAGGCCTTATGGATTCCCCTCCACAAATGCACGTTGAATACAAATTCTACACAACACAAGGAACTATAGAATAAGGCAATCATAGTGTATACATGGATAGTTAATGATGGTTGGTTGATTGAATCAGGATTTCTGGTAATTGTATAGATATAGAACTTGCGGTATGGTACAGTAAAATCACGATACATATACACTCTAAAAAAAGTTGAGTGAAATTTCACTCAAGTAAGAGTGGAAATTGATCCCACTCAATACTTGAGCGAGATTTTCACTCAACTTGAGTTACTTTTCACTCAACTTGAGTGAAATTCAATGAAGCATGAGAGTGGAAATTGATCCCACTCAAGTTGAGTGAAAAGTAACTCAAGTTTGAGTAAACAGGTACAATTCACTAGTTCACTCAAGTTTTTTTTAGAGAGTACAGAGCCAAAATGCGAGAGGATCCGGACACTCACTGTATGGCAAGCCGTTTTGGTATTTATTCCTTTATTTTTTATATCAAACTTTTTTTTTATATCAAAAATAAATGTGCACCGTTTTGGTATTTAATCGGATAATTGTTGATATCAAAAATACTATTTTTGATATCAAAAATTCTTTTTTTGATATCAAAAATAGAATTGTTGATATCCAAAATAGTATTTTTGATATCAAAAAAGGAATAAACCGTTTATTTTTAATACTAATATACTATTTTGGATATCAAAAATTCTTTTTTTTATATCAAAAATACTATTACTGGGTTACAGCAGGCAGGAAGCAGGAATGTCGTTGTGAGCGGCCTCATCAGGCATACTGTTGCCCCGGTTATATCAATAGAAATATAGATCTATGCTATTTAGGTAAAATAGTGTATTCTCTGAATTCCCAGTTGTCCTCTCTGAGGATTGTCAGTTTTGGGTTTTAACAAGAACTAGGTAATTAGCTTAGGGCTTTTTCTCTCTGTTTTTTTTTTCATTTATACTGCTATTAGTTGTTTGTGTGAGTGTGTGTTTTTGTAACTTTTTCCTTGAAAGTTCATTTTTCTATGCTAAATATATTAGCATTTAATGTTAGAGACTTAAGACAGGTAGATAAAAGAAGACAACTCTTTCTGTATTTAAAAACTTTAAATCCAAGCATTGTATTTATTCAAGAAACTCACAGCAGTAAATGCGATGAACCATACTGAACATCAGAATGGGGCAATCAGATTGTATTTTCTCATGGAGAAACAAATAGTCGAGGGACAGCTATCATGTTTTATACCAAACAGTATAAACTCATAAAATTTTATCTTGACGAGAACGGTCGCTTTGCCGTGGCGCAAGTGGAACTCAATAATACAGTCTATAATTTATGTAATAATTACGCAGATCGGGAGAAATTTCTTCTTGACATAAGTCATTTTATTATCTCCAATAGCTTACAAAACAATCTCATTTTAGGTGGAGATTTTAATTGTGTAATAAATCCTATCATGGATAGGTTGGGCTCCCACAATAACAGAAACAGTGTCGCTATTCATACAATGTTAGCTGATTTGAATTTAAATGATACCTGGAGGATAAGTAACCCGCATGAGAAAAAGTACACATGGAAACTGAATAACACCACACAGTCTCGTATTGACATGATTTTAGTTACCGTTCCACTAATCAACCAACTGCAATATGCAGAAATAAAGCCAAGCATAAGATCAGATCACAAAGTTGTCATTGTAACACTTGGAAATCAAATTACCCAGAAAAACTACAACTTTTGGAAATTCAACAATTCTCTTTTATAAAATGCTGAGTTCGTACAGAGAATAAATAATTTTTTGGAAGAGGTACAAGGTGAAGTTTTTGGTTCCCCGGTAAAAAAATGGGAATGGATAAAATACAGAATCAGATTAATGGCTATAGACTGCTCCAAATCATTAGCTAAACAAAAATATTTGAAAGAAAAAACACTAATGAAAGAACTTTCTATTTTAGAAAGACAGTTATTATCTAACAATTGTGATGCACTTGAGCAAAAAGTATACCGAAATAAATTTCGAGTTAGAAAAAATATACGAGGACAGGACCCATGGAGCTATGATTCGATCCAGATGTCGTTGGATGGAGAAAGGTGAAAAGAGCACTATTTTTATGATCTGGAACGTAACAAACAAGCAAGTAAATCATTGAATAAAATTAAAACTGCAGAAGGAACGATGATAAAGGATGAACCTGAACTATTGAATTACCTTCTACGCCACATTATACAAGTCCCGAATTTCAGATCAAAATTATGATGAATTAGTAGAAGATGAAATATCGGACAAACTGGAAAATATAACAAAATTGGAAGAAGACGAAAAAGATATACTGGAACAACAAATTAGAATGGAAGAATTAAGCACTGCTCTAAAGGATATGCAAACCAATAAATCACCTGGATCAGATGGGCTGACTGTCGAGCTTTATAATTTTTTTTGGAACAAAATAAAAGCTTTTAATTTTCAATCACTTGTCATCATTAGATTCAGGTGAACTATCAGATACTCAGAGAAGAGGTATTGTTACATTGATTGGCAAAACTTCTGATGACGCTGAAGATATCAACAACTGGAGGCCCATTACTCTACTTAATGCTGATTACAAAATCTATGCAAAAGCTATTGCTAATCGTCTCAAATGTCACTTGTACAAATTAATTAATGTAAGCCAGACAGGCTTTGTAAAAGGCAGAAACATTAGCGAAAATATCAGATTTTTATTAGATATAATAGAGAACTTCACAGACGAGGCTTTGATTGTATTCCTAGAATTTGAAAAAAACTTTTGATTCGCTTGAGCATATACATTCATTAATTATTCTTTAAAAGTTCTTAATTTTGGACCGTCCTTCATTGACATGGTTAAGCTTTGTTATGAAAATACTTCTAGCTGTGTTGTTAACATGGGCAAACCTTCTGACTGGTTTTCTAATGGCAGAGGTACCAAATAGGGATGCCCTTTATGGCCATATATTTTTATTCTCTGTACTGAGCTTGTGAGCCATCTACTTCGAGAGAACCAGAATATCAGGGGCATTAGGTCTACCATTGGGAACACGAAATGTAAAAGTGTGCATTACGCAGATGACTCAACGATCATTCTGAAAAATAGGCAGGCCGTTCAGGAGTTGTTCTCATTTTATGATAGGGTGGTTGTTATTACTGGGTTGCGGCTGAATAGAAAGAAATGTGCCCTTATGACAATTAACATAGCTAATTTGCATGGTGAAATTTGTGGTGTCAAAATTGTTAGAAAAGCTAAATTTCTTGGACTAGTGGTTAGTAATACAGGCTATATAACTGAAGATAAATTCAAACCCGCGAATTCTCAAAATGAAGAAAAGGTTTCATATCTGGCAACAGAGAGGCCTCTCGGTGTATGGAAGAGTATTATTATCTAAATCAGAAGGCCTCTCTAGACTCATATATATGGCCAGTAATCTTCATATACCCCCCAAGGCTGTAAAACAGATAAATAAAAAATATACAGTTTTATCTGGAAGAGCAAATCAGAAAAGGTGGCACGTTAAAAAGTTATGCTGGATCATTTGCGTGGCGGTCTTCAAGTTCTTGACTGCGAGCTTATGAACAAGGCACTTAAATTAGTCTGGTTAGCTCGGTATTTTCATCCCGAGCACCAAAATCATTTCTGGAAGATATATATTGATGGGTTGTTTAATAAAATTGGGGACTACATTTCATTTTAAGATGTAATTATGATGTTAGATACCTTGACATGAAAGTCTCAGAATTCTATGCGGATATCTTGAAGTTCTGGAGTGAGCTACAAAATGTAGACATAGATTTATTCGATCAGATCATTTGGAATAACAAAATGTTCACTAGAAACAGACTCTGCCTTTTCATCAGAGAATGGTATGAAGCGGGCATAATATTTGTTAGAGATTTGGTTGGTAAATATGGCTGCTTGTTCAATAAAGACGAACTCGGTAGGAAATATAATATAACATTAAGTAACACAACCTACAACATTGTCATTAATTGTATAAAGCGTAAACTTGGCTCTAATTTGTTCAATGAGAGAAGTCCCTGTCCTAGTAGGGATTTTCGCTCTTCCGTCCCAATAAATGACGCATTCTTGGACAGTGTTCCTATCAAGTCCAAATATTTTTACAACATTTTACAAAATAATTTGTGTGGAAATGAACAAACGGATCACTCCAGTTATTTGAAGGTTATCTATAATAAACTACCTCTTGAAAATAAAATAAGAGAGATGGAATTTAAAATATTGCACAATATATACCCATGTAATAAGTACTTATTTCGCATAAAGGTGAAACCATCTTCTCAATGTCTGTTTTGTAATGACGAGGATAGTATAAAGCATGCCATGTTTGACTGCCCGCAAACTTTGTTATTTTGGAGGTCATTCCTGGAATGGATTAACAATGGTTTCAATGTTATATTTAATATTGACAGCCTTAGAGATGTCGTAGGTGGTGGTGAAATTCTGAATGCCCCAGGTTGCTATACAATGGCTGTATATTATGTTGTACTCCACTGCAATCCCTCATCAGGACCTTATTTACCGTATAAGTTCATTAATAGTATCTGTGTTCAAGAAAACTGATCGTAGATATATTAATGTCGGAAGCCATAAAGCATTCTTCAGCTCGACTACATACAATAGATATCATTCATGGGATGTTTCTTTGTTTATAGAGTTGCTTGAATTTCCCATTAAAAATATCTATGTGAAATTTGGCAACACAATATATCAGCAGCATATAGGTATTCCAATGGGTACTAATTGTGCACCCCTGTTAGCTGACCTGTATCTGTTCTCTTATGAATATGACTATATGCAGGCCCTTTCAAAAACCGATCCATTCAAAGCTCGTTCCTTCTCATTCACCAAACGCTATATAGACGATCTTCTCGCTGTGGGTAATCGCTATATAAATGACGCAGTGAAGGATATATATCCACCTTCATTGGATTTGAAGGAAACTAAAGATAGCCCTACAGGCACATCTGATTTAGATCTCTATCTCTATAAAAATGAAGCGGGCATTCTCTCTCGTCGACAAAAGAGATGATTACAATTTCGACATCGTAAACTATCCCTTTTTGGATAGTAATATTCCAGTGGGACCTGCATATGGCGTATACATATCTCGCTTAGTAGCATTTGCTAGATCCTGTGTTAAATGTGATGATTTTAACCAACGTCACAAAACATTGTTGCAGAAACTTATAAAACAGGGCTATTCCACCAAGCGCCTCCACTCAAAGTTTCTCAAATTTGGCGATACATATCGCATGCTGATAGCAAAATACGAACGTAGCGTGCAAGATCTATGGCGCTACGTTTCGTAACTTGTGTCTAATTCCGCTTAACCCGGGGCTAGGGGCCGTACGAACCCATGTACTTCAAGATCCTCATGGTACTCATGAACAGTCACAATCGAAGCGTGACTGAGATACATCATTCTTTAGATGACGACTTTACATCAAATAGTATGGATTCAGAATACTGATCAGCGATACGGATTTGATGTTTTTGGAACATCATGATGTCTTGCCGGCATCATTGAAAACTGTTGACCGCTTCTCTCTTGCAGGAAACTAGCTTATGTTTATGTATACTATGATTATCTTTTTGAATTTGGTGCTAATACTGTTATATGAAATATGAAATAGGTCTTTGGATTATGGACGCGGATATTCTCTAATGGACGACGGCTGGATTATGAATGACGGACTAGACGCTTGTAATTGTAGCCGTTACGCCGGTAAACAGCCCAGCCTAATTGCGCTGAAGAATATAGTTAAATTCCGTGCTAAGTTTCTGACAAAGCTCTCTCAGTCTCATAAAATCTGTTCATATAACAAGGTAATTCAGAATATGGTTGCTAAATTGTAGTTGTCTTCGTGAGTAATATCTTACCATCGCCTACAAAACTCATACTGTCTTGTGTCTGTCATTTTTTATTTTTATTTTTTTCCTCTTCTATTTTTGTGTGTATTTTTTGTGTTTTTTTACCCCTTTTAGCCCTCGCCATGTGGGTAATTGTAAGGGTGAGTCCATATAAAATCATGGTACAAATACTGTAATGAATGCCGATTGCAAAAAAAAGTAAATTTTTAAAACTAATTTCATGTGATAATACAGTCGATTTGAAAAATAAACACATGGTGTTATAGTTTGTTTGAACACAGGTGTAATTTTCGTCGCTCGCCTCCCAAATTTATTTACGTACCAAAATTCTTATGTCTTACATGTAGGCCTATGACCTACACATTTTTTTTTCAAACCTCACCCATTTACCTTATGATATTCTGTGTTTAATATGGAAATCAAGCTCACTCTTGGTGATATAGTTTATAGTGTAACTCTTCAAAGTTCAATGCACGGAAGTAAAATGATTTGGGCTTAAAATCTGCGAATTTTAACCTTGTTCCGGATGCTATCTTCATCAGGTTGTCTATGAAAAAAAAATGAATGATATGAGGACCGAACTCGGATCGAGGACTTTCATCCTCGATGAAAATTTACATGCAACCGATGGAAAATATAGTCAACACACATGACGGTATTAAAGTTCTCACTATAAATCCTAATGATAAACCTTGGAGAATATTAACAAAATTTACAATAACAACGAGACCCCACCAACACAGACGTTGTTGTTTAAAGATCACGAAAGAACTAAAAATGTTAACGTGGAAATTAAAAAATATTTAGGCGAATTCATAACCGTTACAAAAAGATTTGATTAAGCTTGTTTTTCCTAGCTCATATTTTTTGTAACAGAAAGCCGCCATAGATACATAACTAGTAACTGAATAATATATAGCGATCAAGCAAAATTGAATTGTCAACTCCAGGTCGCTGATATGTCCCGAGCTCTACCCCCTCTCCCCACACGTGTTGTGATTACATAATTCGATATGGCTATATTTCTTTGATTGATTGAGAAAAATATTTCCACAGTGTGACGTCTCCACAAGGAAAAAATAGGTTCCTTTTACGGCTATGTAATCTGTATGAAGGAGACGGGGAAGAAAACAACTTATAAATGCATGCATGATGTTATTAAAATAACCTTCTAGCACACGACCACGCCGACATACCATACATCCGAGTTTGTAACCTCTCAAACATCATTATATCTGACAGTGTTAAAAGTGGCGGGTTCGGATAGACCACATTGTGAAGGTTCTATGTATTGCCATCGTTATTTGATCGTGTTATGACCCTTCGGTTAAACTGATATAATGGTGAAATACTAGTTCCTGTTTGCTATTTTCCATCTTTCTGTTTTTAGACCGCTCTGTTGGTTCAGCGTGATACGAGATGGAACTGACTACTTTGTAAGACTGATGGATCGGACAGCACACTTGACCAGCAAACGCCAACAGATGTTGTTGAGAAAATCAAGAGAGAACCAGTTAGTCATTGTGACGTTGATTATAACGTAATTAAGGAGGAGCCAACTGAATACGTAAGTCACCAAATATTGTATGTATGCAGGCCACTGACTGCCGAAAAATGTACAATCCGTGCCTGGGGTTTATCTATGAACTGCCTTGTCTACTTCTTCCGCCTCGTACATGCCTCTCCAAATAGAACATTTAAAGCTGAAACTAGTCTATAAAATGTTGACATCATTTTTAAGTCTGTTTGCAAAAGCATAAGTGCAGAAGACCATGGGTAAATCCAAGATGGTCGACATGAAAATGTGACCGAATATTTTGGCGTTTTCATGTTTTATTTTTGGCATAAATGTGTCCAAATGTATTTTCTTTCGCATCCTGTAATTATTTTTATTTTATTACTCTCCAAAAGACATTCTGCTTTAGTGACGCAACTTTGACTTCGTACGAGAAAACATCTTAAACCCCTTCAGATAACCATACTCTCTGGTCCTTGACAGCTTCAGAGTATTCCAAACCTGGTGTGGTTGGGCAAACCCTAAACACGTACGAACTACCTAAATTAGTCATGTACATATATAGTCTTATTTTCTGTTGGACTTGGATTTTGTCCCATCAAGCTTTTCCATCCAACCATGTTTAAAGCCTTTGACTCGCTGGATAACCGTGTATGTTCAATCCCATACCGTATATAATTCTGGATAACCTTGTTTGTTCAATCCCATCCCGTATATAATTCTGGATAACCTTGTATGTTCAATCCCATCCCGTATATAATTCTGGATAACCTTGTATGTTCAATCCCATCCCGTATATAATTCTGGATAACCTAACCTTGTATGTTGAATCCCATCCCGTATATAATTCTGGATAACCTTGTATGTTGAATCCCATCCCGTATATAATTCTGGATAACCTTGTATGTTGAATCCCATCCCGTATATAATTCTATGCTCGTGTAATTTGCTGCGGGGAATTTTCACTTGCAGTACACTAAATAACAGCGTATAATATACATGTATGCTATCTTCGCAGGTCATCGAGGAAGAGTCCCTTCTCACTGACGAGATACACGGTGTGGAGGAAAACACGTCCGCTGATAAACCTGTCCCTGTGGCCCTGTACAAAATTGATATCAAACAGACCTGTGGTGTCGAGGGAAACATTTGCGCTGACAAAGTTGTCCCTGCGGCCGTGTACAAAGGTGATATAGAGCAGACACGCGGTGTGGCGGGAAACACGTCCGCTGACAAACTTCGCCCTGTGGCCATGTACAAAGTTGATATCGAGTCAGGAATCCATGAAGGATTAATTCCTGATATTTCAGGAGATGAATGCCATAAATTCTCTCCAAATTCGGAGAAAGCGGCTGTTCTTCAGCCTTGCACCTGTTCGCTCTGCCCCTTTACATCTACATCGACCAAAATCATGAACATGCACGCAAGGACTCATTTTGATAAACCGTACAAATGTTCCACTCATATCGTACTGATCATCAAGGAAATCTCAAGACCCACGAAAGAAGTCATACCGATGAGAAGCCATACAAATGCTCATTGTGCCCATATACCTGTACTCAGAAGGGAAGCCTGGAGTACCATGAACACACCCATACTGGTGTGAAACCATACAAATGCTCGTTCTGTCCATACAGCAGTGCTTATAAAGGAGGCTTGAAGTACCATGAGCGAGCTCATACTGGCGTGAAACCATACAAATGCGCATTGTGTCCATATGCCAGTGCTGGGAAAGCAAACCTGGAGTACCACGAACAGATCCATACAAATGCTCATTTTGTCCATACAGCAGTGCTCATAGAGGAAGCCTGAAGAACCATGAGCGAACTCATACTGGCGAAAAACGATACAAATGTTCATTGTGTTCATACAGCAGTATACGAAAGGTTCACCTACAAAAGCATGAACGAACACACGCTAGTGAGAAACAGAGTATTGCTGATATGTATCCTTGTAGCGCTGTACAAAAGGTAATATGAAAAGACATGATCGTCGTCATTCTGGTGAAAGACTATGGCAATATAACAACTGAATTTTCAGAAAGATGATCGACTTTTTCTAGGGATCTTGGACCCTCACTGAAGCCTCACTGTTTTTAGGGCTGAACGAAGCACACTGGGAAAAACAGTTCCAACTGGTATATTCTTTATTAGACCAGACCATTAATACTCTTATATTGACTCCTGCATGCCTATAGTCATTTAACATAGACTTGATCTATAGTTTATGTTACCTTTTGTATTATTCTTCCTTAATACATGAGCAGTGTGACTAACGTCACAGGACTTACGAAGTAGGGTTTGATATGATTTAAGTGTGTACTTGACCTAAGACATCTTTTTGTTAATTTCAAGGTTTATAGGTCACCTAAGTATGTCTGCCCAAGGCGTGGGAAAATTCTCCCGAGTGTAGTACACAGGTTGATTAAGTGTAGCATCATGTAAGCTCCCAGAATATGTGAATTGGGGGATTCCATCCAATGTTAACCATTCTCAGATGGTCTGAATCTCGAATGGACTAGGCTTCCTGATATCATGGAACCTTCAAAAGTCTGACAGTGCACTCGCTGAGCGATCAATAAATAATAAAAAATAATTATAAATCAGATTTTCATCAGAATTCGATCAGCTCAGAACTTGCTGGTATCAGTCTCCTAAGACACGTTCATGCCAAAAATCAAGGTTCTAACGTCAACGGTTCTCCTTATTTTGCCGACGAAAGGATTCGGATGGACTGACAGACTCAATCACTCACTGACTACCTGACAATTTGCAAATGAGAGCCTACTTCGTAGGAATATCAAAGAAATACGACTGGCTTAAGTACAGAGAAACACAGTTCAGGAGGATACACTCTACCATACATCGGCTTTAACTGTGTTCACTTCACTGGCAGGCAGACCATTCCCAGTGGCCTTGTACAAGGTTAAGACTCGATTTAAGAGAACTCGAATGGGTAGTGGCTGATAACATGAGTCCACCTGTTGATCACTTTGAGACTAAGAGAGGAAGAATTATGGAATCCCATGAAACACATATCGTAGCCACGACCGAAGAAAAGGTATACCAAGATGCACCGTGCCAATATAATTGTACAAAGAAAGCACAACTGAAGCAACATGAAAGGAGTCGTACTGATGAAAAGCCATACAAATGTCCACTGTGCCCATATACCTGTAACTTTGCCTTGAAAGGCGGCATAAGACGTCATGAAATAACCCATACTGGTGATAAAAGTTTTAAATGTCAAAGTTTCCTTATAGCAGTACACAGAGTGGAGGATTGAAGCAGCATGAACGAACTCATACTGGGGAAAAGCCATATAAATGCTCCGTGTGCCCATATAGCTGCACACACAGTGGAGACTTGAAGAAGCATGAACAAACTCATACAGTGGAAAAGCCATATAAATGCTCCATATACCCAAACAGATGTACACAATGTGGAGCCCTGAAACTGCATAAAAAATATGGTGTTGAAAATCCATACAGATGCTGGCTGTGTTCATATACCTGTAAAAGCTGTACAACCCTGCAGAAACATGAAATATAACACACGAATGACCCTCTATACTGCTGAATAACAACTGGTGAAAATCCAAATAATATTCTATTTAAATGTAGATACTTGAGAACATCGAAGAAACTAGAAATAAACCACACGAATTTCGGAAAGACCCCCCTTGCTCTTGAATAAAGGTCGAACAAAATAAACAAGTATTTCATTGTTTATTTACATAAATTGTCCTACGTCTAACTACAAGAAAAACAGAGATAATATATGATTTTGGAAGATATTCGGCCGCAGCTTTATTAAGAGAATTACACCAAAAATTTTACCGGAATCGTGCGAGCACAGCAAACTCCGATAACCACCATAAATAGATATCTGGCATATCAGAGGCTACTGTTGTGAGCTTACATGTAAATACCTGCCACCCACAACGATTGTCTGGCCCTGCTGCCTTGGAAAACCATCAGTTGAGCCCATGACTCCCTGCAGGCGAGTCCCAAACATGCTTCCCTTGAAGCCCAATCACTGACAAACTCCGATGAATACAAAGGATGACTTGTCGCCCATCTTACGGATCACATAAGTATGGGCCCCACATACAACCTGCTCATTCGCGTGCAAGAATCCGGTTCACATCAGTTAGTTACAATTAATCACGAAGCTGCGACAATGATCCAGGTACATACATCTTGAACCTGAAAGAAAACAAATTCCTGACAAATACAAACATGATCAAGATTATACATGTATCAACCTCATATCTACTTTCTACCTTTCCTAAGCCAAGCATATCAAATTTGAGCTAAATCATTTAACTTCCCTATATCCGTCAGAGATACATTCTAGACTACACAAGTGATGTGAGAGGGACGGTGGGTCAGAGATTTGTTCGAATAAATTTTGATATCAAATACAGATCTATATCAGCGAAAGCCTTTGCAAGAAGAGGACGATTGACCTCGTTTTGGATCGAGTATAACTCTTGCATACAACGCGCTCAGTAGTAGTATAAAGACGGTAAAGGTCATATTGGCCCCTTTGCACTTAAACTTGTTGTGGCGGATTTGTGGCGGGGAGGTCATTGAGTGCACTTGACCTGTAGCATGTACTGGCATGTTCTGGATTGCATCAGCCTTGGCTGTGTGCCAAGTGTTGACCACTATAGTTCGGTTAACCTTTGACCTTTGTATTCCTCCGCGGTGGTGCGGTCTGGCGGTGATGCGGTCGCCTCCGCGGAGAAAAAGTAGTCCCCAGAAAACAAAGACGCTGCATGGTCCGATGGGGTCGAGTGAGGTATCGGTGTGAAGCTTATGTGAGGGGGCATCGGATGGGCTGGGTGCGGGGTTGAAATAGCGTCATTCTGCGCATGCGCGGTGGCCCAAGGGTATGGAAATAGACGTTTTAGAGCTAGGGGAGCCACTAATGGTCCGATGGAGTTGTATCAGGTATCCATGTGAAGCACACATGAGGGGGCATTTGACTGGACTAGTGGCTCGGCCATTATCGCCATTCTGCGCATGCGCAGACAGGGAATTGTGGGAAAAGGGTATGGAAATAGACGTTTTGGGATCTAGCGGAGCCCCTAATAGGCCGATGGGGTCGTATGAGGTATCCATGTGAAGCATTCGTAAAGGGGCATCTGACTGGACTAGTGGCTCGGGTGTTGTCACCAGTCTGCGCATGCGCAGACAGGGAATTGTGGGAAAAGGGTATGGAGATAGACGTTTTGGGATCTAGGTAAGCCCCTAGTGGACCGATTGGGTCGAGTGAGGTATCGGTGTAAAGCATACATGAGGGGGCATCCGCCTGGACTAGTGTCTGGTCCGTATTTAACATTCTGCGCATGCGCAGACAGGGAATTATGGGAAAAGGGTATGGAGATAGCCGTTTTGGGATCTAGGTAAGCCCCTAGTGGGCCGATGGGGTCGAGTGAGGTATCCATGTGAAGCACACATGAGGGGGCATCTGACTGGACTAGTAGCTCGTGCGTTGTCACCATTCTGCGCATGCGCAGACAGGGAATTGTGGGAAAAGTGTATGGACATAGACGTTTTGGGGTCCACATGGGCTACTATGGGTCCTATGGAGTCGTATGAGGTCTTATTTTGAAGCACTCGTGAAGGGACATCCAACTCGGCTTATGGTTCGTCCGTGTTCAAGAGTCTGCGCATGCGCAGTCTGGCCGTAGTACAGAAATATACACATGGGTGTGTGTTTGGGGTACTCAACCCCATATGAGTCCATGGTTGTGGTTGGGTGGTGCGGGTTCTGTGCAAGTGGGTGTGACGTCACTTCAGGTTTCACTAAAACTACCTCCGAACACAGAAGAGTTCCAATTTTTCCTTAGCCTAGGGCTTATCCATTCTTCCGAAGCATACATGTATAAAGGAGGGTCTCCGACAATATTACCATCTATTTCCCTATGTGAAATTTCCAGTGGGGAGCCCTCAGTTTTCCACAGAACCGTATTGGCACGAAGAAACTTAATAAATATATTAAACTTAATCCATAGGTGTTGGACGAGTCTCCACTCGCCGTCTTCCTGGTCTTTACCCACACCTCGTACCCCACTTCACGCCACCTGTTGCTCTTGTAACTTGTAACTTCTCGCCAAATGTTGGAATGCCCACTCTTAACCTAGACCAAACCATGCACTTGGTCTGTGAGCTGATTTCATGGGCTCTCTATTTTACTGCAGTGCTCTTGCATTGTTTTCTGGGCATTGATGGGTTACATTTGATTCCATCCTAGGCCACTGATTGGCCAGTTTCTCAACCCATTCATGGGCTGAATCCACACATGTCCCACATGGAGCATTCATGCTCACAGAGAAAACACGCAAGACAGATTTTTGAGATCTCATTTTTTTTATTCAGTGAACATCAACAACGGGAGAACAACCACGTGAAAAAACTGAAACCCGGAACAGGGGGCTTTACGCGAAAAAATTTAAGCCCAGAACGGGACTTGTACATTGAAATGAGCGGCAGCCCAGTCATATACGAGTACATCTCGGTCCTCGGCCTTGGGGTACTCGTCAAACATGCGGACGATCGTCTGCATGGAATGTCCCCGACATCGATGGTACAGGTAAAACAAGCAATACGCACACACTACTGGTCAGGCTTTGCAACGTTTTGGTATTCCAACACCACGTCTCTGTGCCTTGATCCATGAAGTCTGTTAAATCGGAATGAAGGGGTGGTAGGCCGTACGGGTCAAAGTATTCGCCACCCAGTGTTGACCGGGCCGATTCTTCGGGTCTGTATTCAGGACGTAAGCAGCAGGGTACACACGGTCTGATGGGAACACGTCTCGGGCGAACACTCCTTGAAATACCATGCGTGTCCCTGGGTCATTCTCCAGCAGGGTGCGTATCTGGTCTGTATCCATGTTAGGTGGCAAAGTCACATAGGACGTTACGGCTTCTATCGATTTGAATAATGTTGTCAAACTCAGCGTAGCAAATCACGTTGATGGTTTTCGGTAAAGGTGTCCCGAAATGCAGTTCCAAGCGTAAGTTGCCTTTCTTGACGAGACTCAGTTGATGATCGTTGTCTAAGGTGGGAGTCAGATCGAAACCGAACAAGGTGTACCCTTTGCCGAAATCGTCTCGACTGATCATATTTCCCTCGTCTTGGTTGATTTGGCCAGTTGCTGTGAAGAGGTTCAGATAGCTTCGGATGTAATTGTCCGTTCCGAAATTAGGTTGTAAAGGCCGTGCCGGTACCTGTTGGCCATCCACATGCAGGGCCACGAAATTGATGTTGAACGCTTTTAGGTTGAACGCATTCCTCGAGAGAGTCCCATTATAACTGACGTTCTCCACACAGGCTAGGGTTAAACGCTTGGGCAAATCCCCCAGGAACAGGTTTTCTTGATTGACAATCATATTCCCTTTAGGGACGGAAAAGACCTTGGTCTGTACACCTGGGCTCGGTTTCACTTTGCGTACAAACAGACTGGCCTTTTGGATGACAATGTTATACTCGAGGCCCTCACTCGGGGCCATCAAGGCAAACGCAGGCGTTGCGCGCACTAGTCGTATTTTGACAGGTACTCCATTCAAGAGGTATCGGTCCTGCATGAATAAGTCCGCATGCAGACGTCCCATCATATCGACCGATTGACTCTCTGCTGTGAAATCCACTCTCTCCGTGTAGCCGGCATTATCAGGACTCGCTTCCATGTTGCCTGGGGTATCTCGGTAGAACAACGGGGCTGTCAAATACGACTTTTTAGCGTCACGCCCGTAGGATAACAGTGTCTCGATGTAGGCTCGGTACGGGTACGTGTTCGTTGAGGCGCTCACCAGTTTATCACTGAGGGCTATATCCACTTGCTGGAATAGCGAATGAAGCCAGAGATTCACTGGACCCACGGGTGCATCTCCTTTGAGGCCAGACCCATCTTTATTGGTGATTTTAGCTTTCACATATAGGTACGTGTGGGCTAAATCCAGGTAGGTCGTATCTGCGTTGGTGATGGTGAATTCAATGGGGCCTGTGGCTGTAATGCTGGAAAGGGGGAGATGTTCCACCCATTGACCCTCTTCGGCACTGGTCTGAGTAGGTGGGACGGTCCATAAATCAAATTCACTGTTGGTAGAAGGACACGACTCGGCATGGATGAAGGCCATCTTTAAGAAAAGATATCCTTGGTCCTCGATGTGCGTCGTCGCTGGGTCGGTCGTCGACTGGTGCGTGGTCTCGGTGGGGCAGGTCTTTTATTCCCTACGGTGCGTTGTGCTTTGGTGACCAAGACGCCTCCTGCTTCTTTGGCTCAGCGTTTCAGTGCTTCTTTGGGTGCCGCACCGCCCAAGACATCACCCGCGACTTGCAGTCCACTGCGTACCGCTTGTTTGCCGATCGCTTTGACCCCATGCGTCACCAAGGGGAGGAACGTTTTGACGATGCTCCCGAGTATGTTCCCCAGTCCATGTCCTCGTTGCATCCGTGTACCTGCAAACACCGGAAAGCTACCCCCGGCCTGTTGGGTATAATAGTCGATATAGCTGCGTGCATCACACTCGTAAGGCACCTTCATTATGCAAAGTGAACCGCTCGGACTTGACGGAAATGAAGTGTCAGCACCACTTTCCCACGCTCGAATGCGATCGGTTAACCGCTGTCGTCTCTTATATCGATGACGATGGAGCTAATATCGGTCTGACTGACCGGTAGATACACGATATGCCTGAAACTGTGGGTGACTTGAGCTCCATACGTGCCTTTCACGTCCGAGTAGATGTACAGGCCATACATACCACCACACATGTCCATCGGGACGTGGGCTCTCTCACCGGTGGGGCCAGCGTACCCCCGTAGATGGAGACCCAGCATTTGCTGTAGGGTAGGACTGAGTTCGACACTCACGTTGGGGCTGAGCGTGAGATTGGCCTTGTCGTTGTATGCGTTGTAATCGAAGTCCACATGATTTTTGAAGGGGAAAGATTTTATGGGTTTTGAAGTATTCGTGACGTCTCGTAGAGACTTATAATGCATCAGACTTCTCAGGCCACCCATGAACTCCTTGGGGGTATCGTATTGACCTTCGGGTAGTTTGAGTCGAGTTTCTGGCCCTTCGTAGGTCACTTCGTACCATACTTCATTGGCTCGCACGTTGTACCACGAGTAAGGGTATTGGATATCCACGAGTCCACATTCCCAGCGTCCAGGTAAATGCAACGCTTGCGGTAACTGGGTCACGTACTTGGTCAAGGTGTTGTCAGGAAACACATCAGTCGAGCTGTTACTGGGTAGGGTGAGGTAAAACATGACGACTGAGCTTTCCTGCTGCTGCTGTTGGTTTTAATACTTCTCCCAGCCCTTGGGTGCTAATCGTCGTGGTGGTCGCGGTGACTTAGCTCTTGGTGGTTGCAAGGGGTGGCGTGGTAAAAGGGGTGAAAAAGTAGGTGCCCGCCGTGGTGGTGATTTGGGGGTGACTCCGGTTCCCAAGGTTGTGGTGAGAGTCGTGGTGCACGACTGGGTGATTGCATAAAGGCCCAGCGCTGGGGGTTTCCCACCAATTCTTGTGGTACATGCATGTCTTTCAAGCCTTGAGCGAAGACCTCCCATCCTCGACGATCCGTGTGCGACCTGCGTTGACGCATCAGGTCATTCACTAAATCCGATTCTGTACCAGGAGTTCACCTTTATCATTCCAAGTCATGTTAGGATTCTGTTTCATTCGTTGTAATACCAGGCCAGCTTGTTTCTTGAACGATGCAGGTACACTCTTCAGGACTTCGTCTTCGACCCACTGTGGGGCTGTGGGTGGTACCCCTGGTAATGGCGGCTGTTGGAGCGGTGCTGAGGTTGGTGGTGGTGGTGGTGGTGCTGCTGGGGTAGAGCGGGTTTTGTATTGGTCCATGAACGTCATGTACCGCTGAAGCGTTTCGTTGTACTGTTGTACTTTCTCACTGTCGCTTAACCCCGGTCGTTGTAAGATCTGACCCATCTCTTCATCGAGTGTGTTTATCGTCTTCACCGTAGAGGGTACGGGGTACGGTGATTGGAGGGTTTGAAGGAGCCGAGGTTCGACGAGGACCATTTTTTTCGTGTGGTTCATTGTCTGCCGAACAGTCCACCCAATACTGGACCCAACACGGAAGCCGCCAAGGGTGCTAAAATGGCTCCGAGAAAGCCGCCTTGCTGTAACACCTTTTTCTTTTGTGTTTGAGAGATGCGCTTCTGGACTAAGGTTCGCAGACCTGTCTTATGCTTGGCCAACTTCGCCTTCTGAGCCGGAGTCAGTGGGGCGTTCCCTTTTAAGATATTGAGTCCAATCTCACACAGACAGCACACGACAGCAGGGTCTGCGCCGCGTACAATGGTTCGAACCAACTCGGGTGGAGCCGTCTTCAATACACGGAGCGTCGGAGCATGCTTCCGGACTCGAGCAGACATCATGTACAACTGATGCTAGAACCCACAACCCCGCCCTTTTTATCTACCTACTTCCTGAATATTGAACAGAGACAAAAGTCAACCATGATGTGGTATTCATTCTTTTATTATCCCCAACATCAAACACACCCCAGCTGCGGGGGAACCACTGTGGGTGTGTTTACATTATTTTTGCATGTACACGTGGTGAGTCTCTCCGGGAAAGATGCCGGTCCGTAGGCGAAGGTGGTCGGGAGTGGCTTGCTTCAGGTCGAAGAGCATATACCCGTGCTGAGGGGTTGTCGCATCTTTAAAGGCTTCCAACGCAAACGCAGTGCGTCCAGGGTACATCTGTCTCGTCAGGTGCAGTACTTGAGTGGTATCTCTCGGGGTTTTGAAGACCACCAGGTAGTGAGCATTTAAGCTGATGTTCCGATGTTCTTTGTTTTTACTGAACAGATTCTGCACAATGTAGATGATGCTGAGACGTCGATGATGGCTGCCTTGGGTAAAGAGTTGGGTGACCCGCGCATCCGTCTCCGCCATGAGATCATCCAGAACCACCAAGGTGTCCGGTTCCAAATCGGCCAGGTTGGGGAGCCCTTCCACGAACGTGATGTGGGGCATTGCTGCATACGCCGCCTGCCATTCTCCGTAACACCACACGACTCGGGCAATGGGTGGAGTAATCATGCTGTCGGCGTGTTCGAGGAGCTTCCTGACGAAGTGCGTTTTGCCGGAACCCGTCGGTCCTGCGATGACACAGGTGAAGGGGTGTTGCCACCGAGGGTCCATGGTTGGAGGTGTATCCTCTGTCGTGGTAACCCACTCTTGTAAATTTGGTACGAGCGAACTGGAGTGGTAGGTACAACGTCGGTCGTCCTTGTCTCTTCACTGTCAGGGCTGATGGTGGTGGGTACAACGTTGGTCGTCGTTGTCTGTTCACTGTGAGTGATGAAATCCGGTTGATTTTCAGGCGTAGTGGGTGCATTTGGTGTAGGTGTTGACTCCACTCGATGTAGCCTGTACACGGGGTGTGGTGGAGGTGATGACTGGGCTCGTTTCGGTCACGGGATGGACTGGTGCTATCTGTAGACTGGTTTGACTGACGGCTGGCGGTTGTGTCTTTGGTGGGATGAGTAGAGTGATGAGATAGGCGACGTCGTAAAACACACCTCCGTACAACACACTCAGCAGGGTTAGCACTACCACTACAAAGCCCACTTGTGCTTTGCGCGTTTTGGGGGACGCTGCGTTCAGAGACGGTTGCACCGTGTTCATGGTCGAACGTAGAATGCAGGATGATGGCGGCGGTGTCTGGTTTTATAGTCGTTTCACCTGGTTGGCCGCGACCCAGGAATTGAAGGAACTGGGCCAGCCTTGCCATTTGACGAAATGAAATGGGATGCCACGTCGACGTTCCGTTTTCAAAATCCGCTCCACCTTGTAGTAGTCTTGCTTTGCTTTTACGACGGGTTGTAATTCCAGCTCGTAAAACGTCCCTAGCAACGGTTCCCCTTGAAGATCTTCCAGTTCATAGACTCGCCGCTGTCGGGGTAGGCGCCGTTTAACCAGGAAGTGCTCATCGCTCCAGTTGGGCAAGTAACTTTTCTCGAACTTGCCCTTGACTTTACTGATCCGTACAGGGTCCCCGACCTTGAACTCCTTCTTCGGCGTTCGCTGCGATTGTATGGGGTACAAGACACGCCGGACTTGGGCTTCATTGCGTTGGGTCACGGTAATGGGGGCTCTCTGTATACTCCGGTGATAGGCTCGATTGTAACCCCTCACAAGTTTCGGGAGAACATCGATGTACCGTCTTGTATTCTTATAGGTGAAATATTTATACATGCGGCCTTTGAATGTCCTGTTGAATCTTTCCACCACGGAAGCCTTGGTCTCGTTGTAGGTGTGAAAGAAGAAGACCTTCTGTTTCTTGAGAAAGGCTTGCAACGGTCTGTTGAGGAATTCCGTGCCTTCGTCGGTTTGCAAATACAAGGGTTTGCGCCCGGTCTTGAAGATGTCCTTGAACGCCGCTATGAGATTCGCCCCCGTTTTCGTCCGGATGGGTACCACCCACGCATACTTTGACAGGATATCGATGCACGTCAAGATATACCGATTCCCATCGTTGTTTTTGGCAAAGGCGCTCATATCGGCCAAATCTGCTTGCCATTGGGCATCTAGTCCTCCCACGATGACCCGGTTCCGTAGAAAATGGCGGCGGGCAGCTCGATGTAAGGTATAGGTGTCTTGTTTTTTTAACCAATCTCGGACTTGGGCCCGTTGTATCCCCTGGGGTGTGGCTGCTCGATAGAGAGCCGACAATGCACTATAGGCCGCCGGACTGTCGGGACTGTAGTATAAGTTATCCAACACCTTCTCCCAGCGCTTCATGGTGACAAAATGATAATGGACCCGGCGAGTATGATTTATTTATAACGAAGTCTGATGTCTGGGCTCTACCACCGTTGTATATATCCTAGGTTGACTGAGTCTAGCCGGATAATCAATGGCATCGTCGTCTGGTTCATTGCTAGACATTTGTTCATTGGGTTCAGCCAGCGCGTCCTCAATAGCACGAGCCCATCCCAACTGGTTTGATGACCGCTCGTCCGGTGTAAACAGCTGGTCCACAATAGGCACCACTTTCTCCAAGGCTGTCCACAGGTCAGGGTCTAGGGCGAAGCTTTGTGTAGGATCGTGGTAACGCCCCACACAAGCGAAGAAGGGTCCACGGTGTACGTAGTTGGCGTTCTCGAGGTGAATGAGGTTTCCGTCGAGCTCACCGCTCAACACCCGTTTAAATTTGGTCCAGCCATCACGGTGTAGGGTAGCGGTAGTGGATGTGGACTCCGAACCCCACCCACAGACATCCCGATCTTCCACGAGGGTGACTTTATCTTCATAGACGTGTAACCCCACCTCAGGGGTGAGGGGAAGAACGGCTCGTAGGACTGGTGACATGGTTGACGAAATGCCGAATGACGCACACGCTGACTGTCTCTCGTATTTATAGTGAAGTCCCACTGTCAATGCCACAGCGTCAGGGTCAGTAGGGCAAAAACCATGACGAGGCCAACGAGCCGTCGGTGGTTCCGGCGTGAGCGCTCGTGGTGCATAGCCCGGGCATCAAGGATGGCTGTCATTGTCCAGTAGTGGTGGGTGATAGCACACCCCTCCATCGAGTCCACTCTGTTGAGGACCGCTTCTGTGAACTCTTTTAAGATCTGGCGTCGCCCCTCGTTGTCGTCGCCATCTGCTAACATGGATCGAACCACTGCTCGGTAACCCGTGAGTGAATTAACCACGGTTGCATGCTGTAAAACGCGAGCCGCATAGGGATGGGTGTCCGTCATGGCTCTGCAACCGTAGGAATGGAGGTGTGCGATCCAGAGCAGTGTGTTTTATAGACCCTGTCACACATGCGCGCCTAGACGTAGCTCTACGGGATACATGCATTCCATACAGGCGGTGAGTCCGAGGGTGCAGCACAGGTACACGCGCATGCCTGCGATGACGTCATTTCCGAGCGCCGCAAGCTTTGAGCTCCGAGAGCTCCGATCGGTGATGCCCCCTCATGTGTGCTTCACATTGATACTTCATACGACTCTATCGACCCATTAGGGGCTCACCTCGATTCCAAAACGTCTATCTCCATACCTTTTCCCACAATTCCCTGTTTGCGCATGCGCAGAATGGTGACACCGCCCGAACCACTGGTCGAGCCAGATGCCCCCTCACGTGTGCTTCACATGGATACCTCACTCGACCCCATCGGCCCAATAGTGGCTCCCCTAGATCCCAAAACGTCTATTTCCATACCCTTGAGCCACCGCGCATGCGCAGAATGACGCTATTTCAACCCCACACCCAGCCCATCAGATGCCCCTTCACATAAGCTTCACTTTGATACCTCACTCGACCCCATCGGACCATGTAGCGTATTTAAATTCTGGGGACTACTTTTTCTCCGCGGAGGCGACCGCATCACCGCCAGACATGACCGCATCACCGCGGAAGAATACAATGGTCAAAGGTTAACCGAACTATAGTGATCCGCCATTGCCGATGACAAGTCTGGACATGTCCAGAGGTCACGCCCCATGTACCAGCCAGAGTTGTCTCCCTTGCATCCAGAGTGTACAGATGGCGCCACCATCGGAAGTTGTGACGTCATAGTTACATCCGGGGAGAATTTGAGGTTTTCCGTCTTCATACTACTACTCACATCCACATAACGACTCCCACGTGTCCACATTCACAGACACATATAGTTTCCATATATCCGCATTTCCACATCCACATCTACATCTATATATTCAATATACATTGACGGGAACATAATATTCCAGAAAATCAAGAATGGTATTTGTATTTGTGGTATCTTATACCACTTCTCCACATCAGAAGATCAATCTTTTTATACCTATTCTCATCTACATATACACATTTGTTCTTATACCACTTCTGCACATCTTTTTTATACCACTTCTCCACGTCTTCTATTTTTCTTATACCACTTCTCCACATCAGAAGATCAATCGTTTTATACCTATTCTCATCTATATATCCACATCTGTCAAAGTCATACCTTTGGAATATTCACATCCAAACATATACTCTGACAAAGTAATAGCACATCGTGTATATTTATGAAAGAAGATATAATATGAATGACATATGTTATATAATGTATCCTGTATATCTAATGTATATATTATGTTGAAATGTCTATCATCTGATCAATAAAACTTGAAATAGGTTATATCTGCTCTTCGACTCTGTCAGCTGTTTACTATAATTCATGAAATATCAGAGAAAGCATTAGTTGAGCGGGTTCACTGCACTCTGTTCGAATAATACAAGCCCTTCGTATGGAGTCAATTCTGTTAGACGTTCGTAATGTTGATATATAATCACCAAGTATTAACAAACGACCAATGCTAATTATTTCGTCTTCGAATAAAGTATCTGTTATCGCCTTGTAAGATGATAATGAACTCGCGATTTTTGTATGCATCTTTCATGTTTCTAGGATAATATCTAATGAAATGTTATCCTCACATGAGACGAGATTTATTTCTGATCTCCACACCCATATCATGCGTATCGAGATAATTCTGCCAAGCCATATCTTTCTCCTTGTCAAAATCCCAATCTTCTACCCTGTATGGTTGCTGTATGTCGGTCAGCTCCTTAGTGTATGAAATAATACAAGAGCTAGTTGTAGATATGTGTTTATGTACGTCTGCAATGGTATGGCGGTTGGATTCGAATGGTTAAGGTAAATCTTTCTTGCTAAAGCTTGATCTGTCAAGTGAGAAACATAACCGTTGTATACGCGATTCTGATTGGTCCAATATTAGACCTACACGATCATCGAACTTCTATGTATGAAGTTAGAACTTTATGGGAATTTCCCTTTGTTTAAAGTACGACAGTCTACTTGTATTTATTTATCCATAAACAATGGATACGGGTTACACCTGAGGTATCACATGATCACATGATAATTATTTACCATTCTCGTCTCGCGAGACTCCCTACTGCGAGAAAGAGTCTCACGTGTAAATGGGAGCCATCCCCCCAATATTTGGGGGGTGAGTAGGCGGCGTATGATTTTTACCGTCTGTATCCGGCTTGTCATTGACCTGCTGACTCCGCCGAGTTAGAAGCGAATTGCTAAACATAACGTGGGCTATATAATTGGAAAATGACTCTTTCCATTTCGGAGCATATCAATCGCGAACAAATTATTGTCGGTATGTATACTTGGCCGTGAAAGCGAGTTATCTAATACAGGAAGTAGTTCGTACAGTTCCGATCCATTCTCAAAGAGAGCCGTGTCTACCGCAAGACGGTACATCTTCGGAAAATTTATCCCGCGTTCTTAGTGTGACATGTACTTGATCAGGGCAAGGCAGTTGCAGTTGCAGCATTTCTGTTCTTCATTCACTACATAGTACTGTTCACACGCCCTATGACATGTACTTTTGTTGCTATCATTATGCAAGTTTTGTTGTTAAAAAAATAAAACTGAACGTTGAACTTTATTTATGGCCTACTCGTTTGAAGCAGCAGATATAAATTTAGTTGACCTAGATTCTGCATTGAAGATCAACCATTGAAACGCGGAAAACAACGAATTACGTCAATTATACCGTATTTTCGCCTGCATGTTGTCTGATCGTACTATTCTTGTTTATCTGATGATGCTAAACAATAATGATCTTGTGATCTTTGGGTTACGTCATAAATTTTCTGAAGATGTACCATTTTGCGTGTCTACCGGCGGGAGAATAGTCCCGGTCGAGCGAGTGCATTCTCGTCTCGCGAGACTCCCTACTGCGAGAAAGAGTCTCACGTGTAAATGGGAGCCATCCCCCCAAAATTTGGGGGGTGAGTAGGCGGCGTATGATTCTCACCGTCTGTATCCGGCTTGTCATTGACCTGCTGACTCCGCCGAGTTAGAAGCGAATTGCTAAACATAACGTGGGCTATATAATTGGAAAATGACTCTTTCCGTTTCGGAGCATATCAATCGCGAACAAATTATTGTCCGTATGTATACTTGGCCGTGAAAGCGAGTTATCTAATACAGGAAGTAGTTCGCGCAGTTCCGATCCATTCTCAAAGAGAGCCGTGTCTACCGCAAGACGGTACATCTTCGGAAAATTTATTACCTATGCCAGGTTCTTAGCGTGACATGTACTTGATCAGGGCAAGGCAGTTGCAGCATTTCTGTTCTTCATTCACTACATAGTACTGTTCACACGCCCTATGATATTTTTGTTGCTATCATTATGCAAGTTTTGTTGTTAAAAAAATAAAACTGAACGTTGAACTTTATTTATGGCCTACTCGTTTGAAGCAGCAGACATAAATTTAGTTGACCTAGATTCTGCATTGAAGATCAACCATTGAAACGCGGAAAACAACGAATTACGTCAATTATACCGTATGGTCGCCTGCATGTTGTCTGATCGTACTATTCTTGTTTATCTGATGATGCTAAACAATAATGATCTTGTGATCTTTGGGTTAGGTCATAAGTTTTCTGAAGATGTACCATTTTGCGTGTCTACCCGCGGGAGAATAGTCCCGGTCGAGCGAGTGATTTCATGCTGCCTCGCTTTGAGATTGGAGATTTAAAAATGTCACCAATTTACATGAGAGTCGCTTTGGTCTCCCGCGGGTAGACACGGCTCTCTCTGAGAATGAATTATTTACAACTTATACCTGCGTTGATCGAATATTTCATTCACATTGGTCGAGTCATTGAACCTCGAACGGTTTTGCTCCCGATCCTTGTTCGACATTTAGGCCGTTACTCATATTTTTATTGTTAACTATATTTTGACCATTACTTATATTTTGACATTGATCCTAGTGATATCACTCCACCCCCCTCCCTCTCCTCTGAACTGAACCAAACTGGCACAAAGCCCAAGTTTCCACTACTACGAGCCTCATCGCATTGGGCAGGAACATGTCAAAGATTTTGATAATGATCCGGGTGTTATAGAAATACCTAAGTGTTCCAAGAAAGTGTCTGGTGGTTCGCTAGTTCATTTCTCAGCCAAAAAGAGAATCCCATTTCGTTTCCTTTCATGTGAGTAATCCTTGAGTTTCGTGCCGAGATATTTATCGGCCCGAATTCAAGAAACAACTCGACAAAGAATTCCCCGGAGAAAGGCATTCAGACGTATCATTACGATTACGTGTATCCTTCACTCGCTCAACAAATTTCAGTCGGCCCATGTGGAGTAGTTTTGTGACTGCTCGTAGTCACTCACAACATACTAAAATGCTATCATTTTCCAAATATACTTGACTACGCGGTATTAATTCACGATTATGTTCGATTATGTCCGATTATGCCCGGTCATGTACGATTAGTACCGATAATTAGGATAAATATATTCCCGGAAGTATCATTTGCTATGTATACTGAACGGGCTATCATGGCGCAGTGATGAGACTCTGTAAAGCACTGTAAATGGCGAACAGTGAAAGGGACCCATAAATACGTACACCGTGATACATGTATCAGCAACTTAGAACACACAGGTTATCAACCCCAAGAAGGGTCATCAGAGGTCATACAGCTGACATACGCTTTCGAGAGTTAGGCAGTGTATGTAACAGAAAGCCGAGGAGTTCCTCTCCTTCCCCGCCCGACAATTTCTCTTGACACGTACCCCACCCCACAATGCTGTAGGTCCAACGCTTTCCTTCGACACCGTCCCTCGCTCATGAGATCATCACCGGACGTCGCCACCACGCCTAGGGCCGATTTCATAAAACGTGGGAATTTGTTTTCTTTATTTCTTTTTCTCGATAAGATGGGACACCGTCTGGAGATCGGAAGACTAGCTAGGAGAAACGAGACATACAAAAATGGCAGCTAAATGAAAAATCGGATACATGGCCCTACAGCCCTTCCCGGAAAGTGTCTGATATCTTT
>JAVTVY010000126.1:0-35103 GCA_036873755.1 Hanleya hanleyi
GGTCGGCTACATAAAGGGACGTCACTCTTGTGACTCAATGTCACAACTCGACAACTGTAGACTACTGCATGTTTCGATCCAAAGGAGATAATCAGGATTCAGGCACTTTCGAAGTTTCAACATTACTGCGCGGACCGGATCCCTTCAGTATTATTAAGTATTGTACCATCTTACTATTTTCGAGCATGGTATCTTTAAAGAGATATCTGAAACTAGCCCAGTAAACAGAACAGAATTAGCATTCGTTCCTAATTATAAAATCTTAAGTATGTTTCATAGCTCATGCCAAAGTGTCAAAGAGATTGGTCCTCGCTCCCAGTACCCAATGATGATACGTGCAAAAAAATAAATAAAAAAATACTACAAAACAAAGGCGAAGGATCCTCCGTACATTCACTTTCGGACTAACTTTGCTCAATTCTCTTGTATTATAACAACCGACATAAGTACAGTTTCTAGAAATCTTGAAACTCCTGAAACTTAGATTATATCTTGGTGTTTTTCAGTCTCCCTTTTCCGATCTTTTTCGCTCAGATTCGAAATTCTGTAAACCAAATTACAAATCAATCGTCTGTTCTTAGTAACAATGGACAAAAATATCCTCTAGTCATTAGCTTACAATTATCGGACAATGGTGGGCGCCAAGATCCTTCAGGATCTCTTGTTTATTTTTTTATTGGTCAGTCAGTTTACTGTCCGTCTCAAATTACGATGGGATGGGATTTTTGACGAAATATCGGAGCCAGTTTATCTCAAAGCATTTAAATTCTTCACAGGTCTATGTTATTTGTGCATTTTCATATATCGATGTAGACCCTAGGGTCATCCAGATATATATAGGAGAGCTGTAACTCTTGTAACAGAAAGTGCCCGGTTTACTCTTGCACAAAACAAAGTTCTTGCACTGAAAGAAATAGTTCTGAAGCTTTTTCTTCTTGATAACTTTTTTTTTGTCTTTTGAATTATTTTTGTTGTTCTTTTATGTAAGCTGAATATAGTAGATGTATCTTGATGTTTTTTAGCCCACCATCACCAGATGGTGGGCTATTCAAATCGCTTTTCGTCCGTGGTCCGTCGTCAGTCCGTCCGTCAGTCCGTCCGTCCGTAAACAATTCTTGTTATCGCGATTTCTCAGGAACTACTTTATGGATCTTTCTCAAATTTGGTACACAGGTTCCCCTTGGGGTCTAGTTGTGCAAGATACCTTTTTTGGTCCGATTCGAAAATCCAATATGGTCACCAGGCAGCCATCTTGGATTTCCCCATGAAACCTTGTTATCGCGATTTCTCAGGAACTGCTGCATGGATCTTTCTCAAATTTGGTACACAGGTTCCCCTTGGGGTCTAGTTGTGCAAGATACCTTTTTTGGTCCGATTCGAAAACCAATATGGCCACCAGGCAGCCATCTTGGATTTCCCCATGAAACCTTGTTATCGCGATTTCTCAGGAACTACTGCATGGATCTTTCTCAAATTTGGTACACAGGTTCCCCTTGGGGTCTAGTTGTGCAAGATACCCATTTTGGTCAGATTCGAAAATCCAATATGGCCACCAGGCAGCCATCTTGGATTTCTCCATGAAACCTTGTTATCGTGATTTCTCAGGAACTACTGCATGGATCTTTCTCAAATTTGGTACATAGGCTCCCTTTCGGGTTTTGTTGTGCAAGATACCCATTTTGGTCAGATTCGAAAATCCAATATGGCCACCAGGCAGCCATCTTGGATTTCTCCATGAAACCTTGTTATCGTGATTTCTCAGGAGCTACTGCATGGATCTTTCTCAAATTTGGTACACAGGCTCCCTTTCAGGTTTTGTTGTGCAAGATACCTTTTCTGGTCCGATTCGAAAATCCAATATGGCCACCAGGCAGCCATCTTGGGTCTTTCTCAAATTTGGTACACAGGTTCCCCTTGGGGTCTAGTTGTGCAAGATACCTTTTTTGGTCCGATTCGAAAATCCAATATGGCCACCAGGCAGCCATCTTGGATTTCCCATGAAACTTTGTTATCGTCATTTCTCAGGAACTACTGCATGGATCTTTCTCAAATTTGGTACACAGGTTCCCCTTGGGTCTAGTTGTGCAAGATACCCATTTTGGTCAGATTCGAAAATCCAATATGGCCACCAGGCAGCCATCTTGGATTTCTCCATGAAACCTTGTTATCGTGATTTCTCAGGAACTACTGCATGGATCTTTCTCAAATTTGGTACACAGGTTCCCCTTGGGGTTAGTTGTGCAAATACCCATTTTGGTCAGATTCGAAAATCCAATATGGCCACCAGGCAGCCATCTTGGATTTCTCCATGAAACCTTGTTATCGTGATTTCTCAGGAACTACTGCATGGATCTTTCTCAAATTTGGTACACAGGCTCCCTTTCGGGTTTTGTTGTGCAAGATACCTTTTCTGGTCCGATTCGAAAATCCAATATGGCCACCAGGCAGCCATCTTGGATTTCCCCATGAAACCCTGTTATCGCGATTTCTCAGGAACTACTGCATGGATCTTTCTCAAATTTGGTGCACAGGTTCCCCTTGGGGTCTAGTTGTGCAAGATACCCTTTTTGGTCAGATTCGAAAATCCAATATGGCCACCAGGCAGCCATCTTGGATTTCTCCATGAAACCTTGTTATCGTGATTTCTCAGGAACTACTGCATGGATCTTTCTCAAATTTGGTACATAGGCTCCCTTTCGGGTTTTGTTGTGCAAGATACCCATTTTGGTCAGATTCGAAAATCCAATATGGCCACCAGGCAGCCATCTTGGATTTCTCCATGAAACCTTGTTATCGTGATTTTTCAGGAGCTACTGCATGGATCTTTCTCAAATTTGGTACACAGGCTCCCTTTCGGGTTTTGTTGTGCAAGATACCTTTTCTGGTCCGATTCGAAAATCCAATATGGCCACCAGGCAGCCATCTTGGATTTCCCCATGAAACCTTGTTATCGCGATTTCTCAGAAACTACTGCATGGATCTTTCTCAAATTTGGTACACAGGTTCCCCTTGGGGTCTAGTTGTGCAAGATACCCATTTTGGTCAGATTCGAAAATCCAATATGGCCACCAGGCAGCCATCTTGGATTTCTCCATGAAACCTTGTTATCGTGATTTCTCAGGAACTACTGCATGGATCTTTCTCAAATTTGGTACACAGGTTCCCCTTGGGGTCTAGTTGTGCAAGATACCCATTTTGGTCAGATTTGAAAATCCAATATGGCCACCAGGCAGCCATCTTGGATTTCTCCATGAAACCTTGTTATCGTGATTTCTCAGGAGCTACTGCATGGATCTTTCTCAAATTTGGTACACAGGCTCCCTTTCGGGTTTTGTTGTGCAAGATACCTTTTCTGGTCCGATTCGAAAATCCGATATTGCCACCAGGCAGCCATCTTGGATTTTCCCATGAAATCCTGTTATCGCGATTTCTCAGGAACTACTACATGGGTCTTTCTCAAATTTGGTACACAGGTTCCCCTTGGGGTCTAGTTGTGCAAGATACCTTTTTTGGTCCGATTCGAAAATCCAATATGGCCACCAGGCAGCCATCTTGGATTTCCCTATGAAACTTTGTTATCGTCATTTCTCAGGAACTACTGCATGGATCTTTCTCAAATTTGGTACACAGGTTCCCTTTCGGGTCTAGTTTTGCAAGATACCTTTTCTGGTCCGATTCGAAAATCCAATATGGCCACCAGGCAGCCATCTTGGATTTCCCCATGGAACCCTGTTATCGTGATTTCTCAGGAACTACTGCATGCATCTTTCTCAAATTTGGTTCACAGGTTCCCCTTAGGGTCTATTTGTGCAAGATACCTTTTTCAGTCCGAATCGAAAATCCAATATGGCCACAACGCAGCCATCTTTGATTTCCCCATGAAACTTTATACGGTGGATACTTTATCGTCATTTCTCAGGAACTACTGCATGGATCTTTCTCAAATTTGGTACACAGGTTCCCCTTAGGGTCTCGATATGCAAGATGCCTTTTTCGGTCCGAATCCAAAATCCAATATGGTCACCAGGCGGCCATCTTAGACTTCCCCATGAGATTTTGTTATGATTTCTCAGGAAGTACTGCCTGGATCTTTCTCAAATTTGATACACAGGTTCCCCTTGTGGTCCAGTTGTGCAAGATACCTTTTCTGGTCCGATTCCAAAATCCAATATGTCCATCAGGCGGCCATCTTGGATTACCCCATGAAACATTGGTATTGTGATTTCTCAGGAACTACTGCATGGATCTTTGTTAAATTTGGTACACAGGTTCTCCTTGTTGTCTAGTTGTGCAAGATACCTTTTATGGTCTTCGAAAATCCAATATGGCCAACAGGCGGCCATCTTGGATTTTCCCATGCAACTTTGTTATCGTGATTTCTCAGGAAGTACTGCATGGATCTTTCTCAAATTTGGTACACAGGTTCCTTTTATGGTCTAGTTGTGCAAGATACCTTTTTCGGTCCGAATCGAAAATCCAATATGGCCACAAGGCGGCCATCTTAAATTTCCCCTTGAAACATTGTTATCGTGAATTCTCAGGAAATATTTCATGGATATTTCTGAAATTTGATACACAGGTCCCACCCGGGGCCTAGTAGTGCAAGATACCTTTTTTGGTCCAATTCGAAAATCCAAGTTATGCTTCAAATTAATACGGTATTCTCGAGTTGGCAGATCAAACGGTGGGGCGCATTCTATATATTGACTATAGAGAATATCCATACCTTCACCCTCCATATCAAGGAGATCAAATAATTCGGAATTAAAATGTATTTCTTCAAATTTTAAATCAGTTTTCTTCAGTCCATGCGGTAGCAAGTGAACTGCTCCACCCTTTCATCTGCCGTCGGGTCGGCTACATCAAGGGACGTCACTCTTGTGACTCAATGTCACAACTCGACAACTGTAGACTACTGCATGTTTCGATCCAAAGGAGATAATCAGGATTCAGGCACTTTCGAAGTTTCAACATTACTGGGCGGACCGGATCCCTTCAGTATTAAGTATTGTACCATCTTACTATTTTCGAGCATGGTATCTTTAAAGAGATATCTCAAACTAGCCCAGTAAACAGAACAGAATTAGCATTCGTTCCTATTTATCAAATCTTAAGTATGTTTCATAGCTCATGCCAAAGTGTCAAAGAGATTGGTCCTCGCTTCCAGTATCCAATGATGACACGTGCAAAAAAATAAAAAAATAAATATACTACAAAACAAAGGCGAAGGATCCTCCGTACATGTACATTCACTTTCAGACTAACTTTGCTCATTTCTCTTGTATTATAACAACCGACATAAGTACAGTTTCTAGAAATCTTGAAACTCCTGAAACTTAGATTATATCTTGGTGTTTTTCAGTGTCCCTTTTCCGATCTTTTTCGCTCAGATTCGAAATTCTGTAAACAAAATTACAAATCAATCGTTTGTTCTTAGTAACAATGGGCAAAAATATCCTCTAGTCATTAGCTTACAATTATCGGACAATGGTGGGCGCCAAGATCCTTCAGGATCTCTCGTTTAAGTGCTCAGTTGTTGTTTTTGAGGGTTTGCTGTTTCTAGGTAAAAGTATGTCGTCTGCTAGACCAGAGACTGTGGTCTGCTAAACCAGAGACTATAAGAGGAAAATGCTGGTTGATTTTTGGTCTGTGTATGTCACAATTTTTTTGACATGAAATGGCTTGTTTGGTCAATATTAATGTATAAATTGTTGTATACTGCATTTCCAATTTCATGTTCCTCTTTACTTTCCTCATTTCTTTGTTTTCGCTGTGTTTGAAAGGAAATTTTGGCAAATGAATTTGAGTGTTCCCCCTCCTTGAGACCCTCCTCAGTAATGTAGCACAGCCACTGAAGCCAGTGGTTTCCATGTACAGCTTTCTAGGCCAGTTGACCCAATTTTGTGAACCAGACCTGAATACATGTACAAGTAGGCTTATTCAGAGTAATATTGGCCATAAATTCTTTTGTCATTAATCCATGATATGGTAAAGAGTTAATTACCAACAGCTTGATCAAGTGTCATATCCAAATCCTCTAACCAGCCCTCTTCCATAAAGAATTATCTAGAGCATTTCCACAAAGTGGATCCTCTTATGTTTTCATGAGAAACGGCTCCGCCGGATCCGCCGCCGCCACCGCGACTTTAAACTTGAATATCTCTGAAACTGTGAAATATTTTCGGGTCAGACTTTGTGTGCTATCTGCTTAGGCCTGGGAAATTTGTCTGGTGTTTCGATACTCACTGCTCACCACTAGGTGGCGTTGTAGTCAGAGTATAGGTAAACCTGTCTCTGACGATTTCGTCTGAACCGCTTGTCTGATTTCTTTGAAATTTTATTACAATGGTCTTGAAGGATTGTCAATGTGCTGAAAAGATTTTGGTGTAGCTGGCATAACTATAAATGCAAGTTTTTGCGTCTCAAAAAAAAAGAAGTTTTTCGTGAAATGAAAATTTACCAATTCGCTTGGAGAAATATTTAAAAACTGTTCTATTCTAGGTTGCCAAGCATAAATATAGGATTACCGACATGATAATTCCCTTTCGGTGTGAACCAATGTGCCATTTAAATGAAAAATCTCATTTATCTGACTTAACATCAAAACTTCCATAACCATTATCACAATTAAAGTTTTTTCCATTGAACTCCTACTCCATTGAATCTCCCTAGGGATTTAGATTTCACCTGCTTGTTTTTCGTGGCATTTGGTCGTCACTAGGTGGCGCTATAGACATGAATGCAGGTAAACATGTGTAACATCATATCTTCTGAACAACGTGTTTGATTTCCATGAAAGTTGGGTATAATGATCTTGCAAGATAGGCAAAGGACTGACAAGATTTTGGTGGTGTTGGCGAATCATGGAGATGCATTTTTGCATCTCGAAATAATATTTTGTTTTCATAAAAATGGAAATTTGCTTCTTAATCAGGGAAAGGTAATTCTATTTTTCTGAACATGAATGTAACATTCCCAGTGTTATAATTCACATCCCTTGTAAGGGAGCGTAGCAAAAATCAGAACGCGATTTCTGTTCCAGTGGAACGAGTGAATGCCCACTGTTGAACGTTCCAGTAACTCGGAACGTTCGGCAGGAACGTTCCACCTACCAGGAACGTTCAGCATGAAAGCACCCGAACGTTCTGATGCACCCGAACGTTCTACGACCAGCAACTAAAAGTCCCAGATTCACATACTGTACGCTTCGATTCCCGTTCATGCACTGCTTTCGCGTATCTTTCAAGAAATTGAGTGGTTTCGTGTCATAGTTTCAAGTCTCTCTATCTTTCCCGAAAGCTGTATCAGTAGTCAATAAAACGTCGTGAAATGTTGCCGTTTTGTGTAATTAAAGGTTTATGGGTTTGTCTGTGTTGATTTGTTTGCAACCGAGTTAAATTATGTCAAAATAATAATGGTTGGCGCGATCGAAAAAAAACTTGCGACAACGAAGTTTTGCCGCGGGTTGTATGACAGCGCCTACCGGCACTCCGAACACTTGGTCTAGAACAAAATACGTCTTTATTTCCCTGACTGGAATCAGTGGGGCTTATAACACGTTCAATTGTTATCAATTCAATTATGCCGATTTTAAACAAGAAATAATTGTCCCCCGCAGTTTCTGGAATTGGAATTAACATCTTCAACTGTGCGAACTTTGACCCTGCAGAGCTATGCCCCAGCATGAAAACAGCCGCTCCACGCACTTTGGTAGTCCTTCGGACGGAGTCTGATCACCTATAGCGTTAACTTCCACAGTCTACGGAATTTGTGATTGCAGATGAATTGATTATCAAAATAATACAATAACAACTACACGGCTTGTTGTCCCAAGGTTTTGTGCTGTAATCTGTTACAGTTCATTTAAGACTTTGTTTTATTTATTTTATTTTATTTTTTTGCATGTTTGCATGAACTCTCAGATGAAGTCTTAAAAGTATAGATTTCTTGACAGCATTTTTCGTATGGGAAAGGCAAGAATTGATTGACTCCATGTACATTCGTTTACGTATATTTTTTGTCTAGGCGCAATTTAATTCATTGTCATAGCAATGGCTTCAAATTTCCTGGAGCAGTTTCATTAATATTACGCATTCAGGTCAAATTGATTATTTAGAATCTGGGGTCTGTATGAACGATATAATTGCACGACACTTATAAAATTTATCTGCCACTGTCCGTATTTTATCTGCTTGCATAATATGTTATCACTTATCATCACACTGAATAATTCCAACTTCGCGAAAATAACGAATCCCGATCTGAATTATCCCCAGATTCACAGAGAGATATGTTTGTTTCTTCACATTTACCGATGATCAACTTTATATTATATCTGAAAACATAATTTTATGTGCTTTAGTTTGGAAAGAAATCTTTCTCGACTTCACGAAAAATGCTTTCTCCAAGGTCCGCTGCTTGCCGAACCAACAACGTACAACTGCAACGAACTTTCCAGTCTTCAATTTCACATTCTGGGTTTCGAGTGGGGAAAAAGGAGGTATTATGAATGGATTTCTTCCCATAAAAATCTGTATTTTATTTGCATTGCACAATATGATCCGTCATGAAGGCGACAGTAAAATTGTCCATAAGTTTGGGTGATATAAGGGAAGAAAATGCTATTCAAAATTGTTGAATATTTATCTGTGTTAGGTTTTCTTCAGGTTTGTCCGATCTTTCCCATTAGACAATTTTTTAGTATTATGTAAATATTTAGGAATACTGCTGACCTAAGTTCATGTTTTTTTTGTTGTTTTTTTCAGATACTCCCGAGTGACTTGTTCTTCATGTTGCCTTTGTCCTGTTTGTTGGTTAAATAGAGTTGTGTTATTGTTTAAATCTTTTCTCGTTGAAGTCTTTGAAATATTAGTTTTCTTGGTATGAAAGTTAAAACAACAAACTCCAGTTTACAATTTCTTCCGAAATTATTTAACTGCATGGCATAGCGAAAGTTACGTTCCTTAGCTTTTTCACGCGTTTATAATTTCTGGAATTATTTGACTAACTGCATGCATTCATCTAACTACTGCCTACTAATACTTAAGGTGAGTAATAATCATTGTGGTCATGCAGCGACAGATGACAGAGGAAACCAGCAAGTCCATTACGCCAAGTTGTTATAAATTCCTTTTTGTAATTGCATCAGCCCACAGAGCCGCGACTAGGTAAGTCTATGGGGATTGGCCTCCGTCAACCAACAGAATCTTGGCTCCATCAACATACCAGTGGGCCTTGACTCCAACACCACGACACTGATCCCGGAAACTCGACAGCCAAATGAGAAGAATATTTAAAAAAAAAATATCTGCCCTTTCATATTCTTAAGCGATATCGCCAGTGACGCTATCATCAATAACTGTGCTCATCAAATGTGTTTACTAAGGGAAAAGCAAAAGCAGCCGGTCATTGAATATGGGACCTCATCCCAGACATTGTACATCAAAATGCAAACTTTAACTGATGCTGTGTATTTCATAAACTTATTTCTCGATTGGACAGGAGTCACGAATGCCGGTATTTATGTTTCCGACCTGGATATGAATATATGTGCCCAGCCAGCAACTCCAAAGCAGTGTATATACCAACATACGCTGAATCTCTCCAGTCCTATCTGTTCGGGCCACCAGGGTTTATTTTGCGACCAATTCTATTTGACAGATCATTTCATTGAATTCAAGTGTGTGGCGATAGGAATATCTGACTTGCTGATATATCATTTTAATGCAAATGTGAGTGAGTGAATAGAATTTAACGTCGCTTTCAACAATTACTGCAAATGCTGTGAAACAAGAAACTAAAGCTTGTGTCCAATAAGAGAACCACGATCTTGTCACGCATTTGTGGATTGTGGCGAACCTTCAAATTTGCATGATCAAATTCTTCAACGATGACTACTGACTACTGATCGACGCAGTGCAAGAAGATGTCCATAAACATACCCACTCTCCGGGTATGTTCTGACCGCGATTAATTCAAGTGGAGACTTCACCATGTATGCGGCGCCAGTCATACGCCGCCCTGTGGGGGCTGCTTTAAAAATAATACGCTTTCAATGAAACAGTCCAAACACCAACGCAACGTTTTTTTTTTTACAAAAGATAGATATTTTACAATAGATAGATATTTGATTTTGACCAAAGTTGACGCGGAGACTTCACCATGCATGCGGCGTCCGCCACAGGCCGCCCTGTGAGGGTTCAAGGAAAAAAAAGAAAAAGTCACTAGGAATAAAACAGTTCAAACATCAACACATATTCTTTAAAAAAGAGAGATATTTGATATAGACCGGCTACTGACACGTGTATAGTTTTCCTTTTAAATCCCGACGAAACATTCCTTTAAAAATGGTGTCGATTCGCCGGGAATTTTTATATTCTTCAAAGTCGCTTACTTGAACTAGAATCCAAGTATATATTTCTCATTCAGAGTCTTATAGGATTATGAAAATATACATCTCATTTCCTTATCTTCATCCATTCGCTTGTAATGTTTAAAGAACGTGTAGACGATCTTCAGCGAATTACGGGAGGCCGACACATGAAAAGCGGCTGAAAAGGTACACGTAAATCAGAATATGATAGAGTAAATATGGTGAGTATTCATTTTTATTTTTTTATTTTAAAATATTACGGTAGGACTAGGGAACATTAATCCAAAATTGATATGTTCAGATTTACCGTGTGCTGTGTGTCCACAGTTTTTTGCGTATATCTGTTCCTGATATTGATTGAAATTGTATTTTAAGGGCCGCTTCCCATTCGGATTTCGCGGCCCATCAACTCAATGTTTTATTTGACTTTCGCGGTACATTACTTTGTTTATTGAATATCTTTTCCAGCGCTAAGTAAATAAATAAATAAATAAATAAATAAATAGGTAAATAATAAATAACAATGAGAGATTAGTAGGAGATATAAATAGAGGTAAATAAGAATCGCTGTATGTACAAGTTCGTAAGTCTCTTTCTGTTTGTTTTTTTTTTGTTCCATGTCAAGAGATGTGGCATTTTATATATAATATGTCTCGCAAAACGGGATTCAGTTTCTTAATAAGAGGCTTAATTTAAAGTCTTATTAGTAATATACTCTTACATGTACTTAGTCTTAGTAATGGGTATTAGACCTATGTACCCCACGTGAAATGTTGTTCTTTTATTCCGTTGTTTTGTCAACGTACTCGGCTCATGATGGGCGCACTACTATGAAAAATCTTTCATTCATTCAAGTCTCCGGGACCAAACAGTGAGAAAAACAAAAACAAAAAAAACCCAGCCAAGGTTACAAACAAAAGAGCTGCACGTCTCACGCCGACCATAACAGATTACAACACAAAACATTGGGACAACAAGCCATGTAGTTGTTATTGTACGGTATTTTAATTCATCAATTCATCTGCCAAAGTCCTTTGAGCTGCGATGCGTGGTGCGGCTCTTTTCAGGGGGATAGCTTTGCAGGGTCAAAGTTCACAGAGTTACAAATGTCGAAACTGCGGGGGGACTCTTATTTAATATAATACATAATTAATGCAGAGATGACAATTGAATGTGTCATAAGCCCCACTGCTCCAGCCAGGGAATTAAGGACGTGTTTTGTTCTAGGCCAAGCAACATAATTTTCTTTCATGCAAATGTCGCCATCTCGAACACCGTTGCCGAAAAACTGTCTGTAGGAAACGTAAACTGCTTCTTGTCGGCTAAAAAATTGCGTACGCGAAAGAAACATACTTTCGCGAAAGTGCTCTTCCGAAAGTGCATTGCCGAACCTTGCGTGCACGCATACCTTTCGCCATTCTTTCGCCTACCGTACGCGTACAGGTGCTGGTCGTACTTGTAGTATCTAAAAGCAGAACGTTCGGCAGGAACATTCCCTCTGTACAGAACGTTCAAGGGGAACGTTCCTCTAATGTGGAACGTTCCAGTAGCTGAAAATGGAACGTGGCTGCATCCAATACTGGACGCAAATGTTCCATTGGAACGTTCCGATTTTTGCTACGCTCCCTAAGCGAAATGGCCATTTTTTTAAATATATGAAATTCTGAGGACTTTAGTCCAATATCTACATTCCCCAGGCCACATCTGAGGATTTTGCGTCACCTTGTAGTTTCGTGATATTGTTCATTGGGTGGCACTATAGACAGTAAACTTATATAGCACAATTTATTGGCATTTCATCTGTTCATGAAGTTTATTATTGTCAGACAGACAAAAGATTTCAAATTTCAGATTTCAACATAATGCTTGATTTATATCATTATACATTCGTGTTTACAATTACTAATTTTATTAACATTATGGTTTAAAAATGGATTGAAAGGACATTGGTGCTGTTAGCGCTGTATACATGTGGCATAGGGTATAGTCAGTTAATATATCTAAATCTAGGCTACATCAACCCCTGCTCACTAGACCCTTCCACATCCTCACACATGTAAGATCGTAGATGAGATGCAAGAGCACAATGTGGGGGATCATGGATGAGAGAGAGAGAGAGAGAGAGACATTTATGGTTTTAACAGTGATAATGGGTGTGATTAATTATGTATGTTTCATAGGATTAGCCCTCATCTCTGGCCGTGCCTTGGCAGAATATGGGTTTGTTATAGATATAAGATCGGTCATAATTTTTAGGAGTGGCGAGTCACATTCCTGACCTCATATTTTCTCAGAATCGAGCAAAATAAAAGCCAGGTCAGCAGTCCTATATTTCATCCCCTTTGAACAAAGATGTAAGCAAAACTGGAGAGACGCCCACGTTTCATTCCCTCGAAGACAACCAAGAGACCATTCTACAGCATATCTCCCTTATAAGCTTGACTTTTCTATGAACAAGTCGAAGCATGCATCCGTCCGTTGCTGTTATTTTCAACGAACCGTCTGAGCACTATTTGTTATGTACCAGTACGGAGTACACAGACCTGGATGGAAGATCAGGATTGCTATTCAAATTTCAGCATCAGCTCAATCTCCAATGATGCATCACTCGATTCTGAATCGTGCGAACATGTAACTTGCCAATCTTTTTGCGAACAGTGTCAAATGTTATTAGAAGGGAGGCTGGGTAGCCAATGCATTGCAGCGAGTCTAACTGTAACGTGCAGAATTCTAGTTCATTTGCTTCTGGTATCATTTTGATAAAAAGGCAATACTTGACTATTTAGGTTTTGCCCAAAAACCGTGGTGAAGTTCAGATGTATGCTGATGATCACAGGCATGACAAATACCAGTCGTTTCTATGATTCCCAGACATCGATATATAAAAAAGCCTATAGGCTCTAGTTATTCTGAAATTTACCAATACCTCGCATGTTATTTTCATTGCAAGCCCAACGTCATTCTGCTTTGAAAATAACATGCGAGGTATTGAAGATTTTCTTTGGTTCTGAACAGATTTCCTTCAAATTTCAGAATAAAAATGCACAAATTACGTATAGATAATGTGGGGAATTTCACTTCTCTGTGGAGAACATATATTGCCGAAAATCGCATCCCATCGCCATGCGAGACAGACAATAGTTCCAAAAAGTAATAATTTATGAATCAGGTATTCCTCGTAGTTAATGACAAAAAAGGGAATGCATTACAGGGAATGCCCTGTAATGCAGCAGAAATTTATCCCAAAAATATCATGGCAAGGATGCCTCAAGAACAACTGAGAAGCATAACTTCTCGTTGAGTTGTTGTTTGACATAACGTTAGCTTCACGCTGCCGTCTTTGCATAGAGACAGCTACATGTACCTCTCTTCCCTCCATATTGCTGGGGATTATAGCCAATAGGTATAACTTCTCTCGACGTAACTCGGTATGAAATCGACAATGAATGATAAATAATATATTCATGAAAAAAACGTTATCACAGATCACCTGTTATCACTTCAACCAGCCACTGCCGTTGTTGTCTCGGAATTTTCATTCCTCCTTCCACGATGGTCGTACATCGATCAGCAAAAAGACAAATATTTATCCTCGAGAACTATGCCGAACCGCAAATGTGCTTAAAGAGTTCACCCCATTGGCAACCTTAGTTGAATCTTAATCCTTTCTCATTTATTCGGCACAGTGGCCATTTACGGTTCTTTTTCCTGACAAAAACACCTGTGGGCCACCATTTTCAACCATGTGGTCTGGTGTCGGGAACCCTTGTGTGACTTTGCTAAAAATTTTGAGGGCTCCCAATGAACTATGTTGACTCAGCCCGGGAAATCAGCGAGAGTGTTCCCATGAGTTTTCGAACTGTAAACATTTGATTTTCTTCGACAGATTCAGGGGAACAAAAAAATTCCCCAAAAATATTTATTAAAAAGTTTTGAGTCGCAGGGATATTGTTGGGTCAGTCGGGTTACCCCAAACAAACACCTTTTTAAGTTAGGCCTAAGGGGCTGAGGAGTTGTAGCACCGCTGGTGCCTCATGTTTGAATTTCGTGTCATCTTAAATGAAGGACAACATTTCATTCAATTTTGTTATCAAATAATTGCATTCCACATCATATGATTTACCCTAAAGCTGCACGAACCATTTGTGTCCTCACATGTAACTTACTATATTAATCACAGCTAAATTCCTAAAGTTTGGATGCACACTGTGCATATGATCAATTTCCTGAATTGAATTGATTTCAACCTTGCCTGATCTTCAGACTGACAGATGATGGCATGCAGTTGTCAGTGCAGTTGTTCATGTACAGGGAGCTTTCTATGGCTTTCATGTCAGCACATCACTACTACCCTCAAGGAGAGCATGCCCCCACCGCCTCTATCTCCCAAACTAGCCCTTGCCCGACCCTCATATATTGTGTTTGAGCATATATATCTCCAATATATCTTGGCAGAAAGTTGAAATTTGTGTGTAGTCTGCAATATTGGTATAATTCTGCCACCCGTCAATGAATTGCAACCCAAAACATTTCAATTTATCAGGCACAAACCCATGTTTTTACCCCTCGGTCAATTTTGGCCATGGGGTATTGTTGTCGTCTTGTACGTTCGTCTGTCCGTAGGTACCGTTCGTGAGCGAGATAGCCGGAAAACGGTTGCACTGATGAATTCCAAATTTGGTATGCTTATTTACCTAGTCAAGGACCAGAAGCCTATTGAATTGAGACACCGGCTCAGCCGCTGCTATTGCATTTCAGCAACATCTGCCTGAAGGTGTCGCCACTGGGTCTCGCTTCTTCATGTCCATTCCTGTCCGTGTTTGTCTTTGCAAGCGATAACTTCAAAATGCTTTGTTGGATTCTCCAGAAATTCAGCATACGCATTCCTTGCGACAAGACGCCGGTTGCTACTGCATTTCATCAACATCTGCCTGAAGGTGGAGCCTTTGAGTTTCTCTTCTTCTTGTCCGTTCCAGTTAAAATGGGCCTTCAATTTTGCTATGAAATCATTCTATTCCACATCATATTTACCTTAAAGCTTTTGCATGAACCATATTTTATTTCAGAAGTATAATATGAAATAACTGGCGGGGATTTGCAGTACTGAACCTCTGGTTTTTGAATTTCGTGTCATCTTAAATGAAGGACAACATTTCCTTCAATTTTGCTATCAAATAATTGGTATTGAATTGGGACCTGCTTGGGTGGAAACCTTGGCGGCCATCTTTAATTTTATGCAATTATGGAATCCATTCAACTGTTCAATACGAAATTTGATATACATCATCGATACATCAAGCAACTTTCAATGAATTATCAAACAGGCTTTTCTGATTAGCTGGATCTGGCTTTTCTGATCATCTTTAATTTATGCGAAATCGATAATGATGCATATCTCGGTTACCATTCAATTGTTTTATATGAAAGTTGGTATACATCATCGATACATCCAGATACTTTGAATCGGGATCTGATTGACTGAAAACCTTGGCAGCCATCTTTAATTTATGCAAAATCATTAATGATCCCTATCTCCGATTCCGTTGAATTGCTCGATGTAAAATTTGGTGTACATCACTGATGCGTCAAGAGATTTACGATGATTGACAGATCTGATTTCTCTGATTGGGCGGAAATCTTGGCGGCCATCTTTAATTTATGCAAAATCTTTAATGATGTTTATCTCTGATACCATTTAAGTGTTCTATACGAAACTTGGTTTACAGCATCGATGTATGAAGAGACTTGCATTAATGAATAACCACATCAGTTCCTCTGAGTGGCGGGAAGGATGGGTGGCCATCTTTAATTTATGCAAAATCATTAATGATCTCTATCTCTGATACTGTTCAAATGCTCAATGTTAAATTTGGTATACATTATTGATGCATCAAGAGATTTATGTAATGAATACCGGTTTCTCTGATTGGATGGAAACCTTAGGGGCCATTTCTAATTGCAAAATTTTTGATAATCTGTATATTTGTCACTTGACTGCTTGATGTTCCTGACATCTTTGTTGAAATTGAAATACATTATGAATGGCTGGCGCCCAGAGCCAAGGCAAGGGGTTTTCAGATGCGCAGCTTCGTATTGTATTGGTAAGTGGGTCCCTTGTCTATAGATCTTGCTTGGAATTGTTTTTCGTGCCAATCCGCCTCTGGGTGGCGCCACCTGGGGGCCAAGTTAAAATTGCGTCTCCAGACAATAACTTTTGAAAACCTTAAGGATTCTTTCCAAATTTGGGGTTAGGGTACAGGGGGCACCACCTGAAAGCTAAGTAAAGTGTTTCCAGACAATAACTTTTGAAAACCTTGACCGATTCAATCCAAATTTGGTGTGTAGGCACCTCACCTCAATTTTTCGTTTGGTATTGTTTTCCATGCTGATCCACATATAGGTGGCGCCACAGTACAGTACACCAATAAAATGACCACTACATCCTCTTCGCATCGTGCGCAAACGATCTTTGTATCGTGCGCGAACGATCTTCGCATCGTGCGCGAACGGTCCTCGCATCGTGCGCGAACATGAAAAGCTTGTTCCTGCAGTGAAGCTGGCGTGAGTCCAGCTCTCGTTCGCATCATGCGGGCATCGTGCGCTAAATAACCAAGTCCGTTTTCCGGCAATAGAGAAAAGCATACAATCGAAAGTGTCAACAATGCGATAAATACATTGTATATCTACAGTTACATGGAGGGAATAAAGTCAAGAAATCTAGAACTTCAAAAGAGAGATTGTTCTACCATACACAGTTTGACGTAGTTCAGAGTTAGGATGGACAAAGCAACAACAACGATGAGTCGGCTTGAATGTGACTCGAAAATATGAGAACAAAATATCTTCCTCTCTTTCCGGTTAATGAATGAATGCTGCACATTATTGATACACATAAAGGGACAGAGCAAATAATTCAAGCTACTTCAGAACGGGGAAATATGGTGTGAGAAATGCTAAACTGGGAAATCCAGTGGTGACCTAGTTCCTGGCTGCTAGAAAGGGAGCAGTCATTTACTACCTTGGTTCACGTGCACAAGTTTTCTGCTAACCGGACTTTTACGGGCTAAAAACGATTCCAGGATTGGCATTTGGTTGATACTTTGCAATACCGTACGAAAAGAATATCACTGATATTCCACTGGACATTTTTTTGGCGTTCTGATGTTCTCATATAGTCAATATAAAAAAAAAAATCATATATGAGCAGGGATTCATGTTTATGAAAACCTAATTTTTGCTTAAATATTGTTGATGGGCATTTACCACAATTATTAATTACACAGATCTATTACAGACATTTATTATTATAAGAAAAAAATTCTAAACATTTTAAAATGTTGAGAATATTTTGCTAACTGCCAATATTTGAAAATAAGGTTGATTCTTGATTGGATAAACTTGTAACATTTTGAAACCTATCCGTTCAATCAAATGTAGATTTTCAATTTGAGAATCATGCCATATACCGGCACGGTACTGAAAAATATCATTGGGGAGTCTTACCAATATTATCCAGTTTCTAGATGATACTTCGTATACCTATAAGGGTTCAGTAGTCAGTGGAGATGAAACCGCTTGTGTCTAGACCTAGTGTTCCCAGTCTTGGAGTGGGTGAGTAGTAGGGTTTAACGTCGTTTTCAACCTTGTTTCAGTCATATCACGACGGTGCCTCCTTGTGCCAGAACACGAGAGTGCTCACAGTTCTTATTACCCTGGACACTGATCAGCCCAGCCAGTACAGCACCCGGTCACCCATCCAAATATTGGCCGAGCTTAATGGCTATGATGAGATTTTAGAGCTCGATATGTGGGGCAAAACCGCATATCTTCATGGTGATCTGGTCCTAATTGTCCTTCTCAATTGTGATATTCCTCAGAGTGCACATGACTGTTTTACTCTCAAAAATAATTAGATTGAAAATTCAATTGGAATCCGTGAGAAATCTTTGGTTTAAACGATACTTTATTGCATTTATTTTGCAAGTGGGAGCGCATTAAGACGAGCTTATAACTGCGTCTCCCACATTGAACTACATTAAACAATACAATACACTTCGGGACTAAACATGAACGAACAATTATGATGCACGGCGTGAAGAGAAAACATAGATATAAGGGGAATTATATAATCATAACAAAATCTTTCCGATTGAATACATGTATTCCATCTAATAGATAGGAAATTTCAATCTCAGATTGATTTGATTATTTTAAATCCAGATTGAATTTCAATCTAATTATTTCAGAGTGTTAGTATATTTCTGTGTAGAATACACTAAATAATATTGTGAGACATCTTTACTATAGAGCTGAGCTGCTGTCAAATTTGAGCAAATGGGGCTACCGATGTTTACATGAGAAAAGAAATAATGGGTGTTTTGGTGTTGCAGGAATTATTGTCGGGATATGAAATTTCAACTTTCCCCCAGGTGGATCGACACAAAAAAAAGCTAAAAAAAACCCCAAAACAATCACATGATCTTTTCACCTTTTACCTGTAGCTCCTGGAAATGGCACGGAGATATTCTTGAGTTAATATATATATGTCAGTGGTTTTAAAATCTGCAAGGTCACTCTCTCTGTGAAATTCAGTTGTTGAAGAAATGTATATATACATGAACATCTTTCCGAATCGGCACAAAAAAAAGCTAAAAAAAAAACAAACAAAAAAAACAATCACATGATCTTTTCACCTTTTACCTGTAGCTCCTGGAAATGGCACGGAGATATTCTTGAATTAATATATATATGTCAGTGGTTTTAAAATCTGCATGGTCACTCTCTCTGTGAAATTCAGTTTTTGAAGAAATGTATATATACATGTACATGAACATCTTTCAGAATCGGCACAAAAAAAAAGCTAAAAATCACATGATCTTTTCACCTTTTACTCTCTCTGTGAAATTCAGTTGTTAAATCACCATATTGTGAATGACTGAATGGCATGGCCGTGAACCAGGCACTGAATGTACTTTTGCTACAACTTATGGTTTCAGAGGTCATTGGCCAGCCACTATTTGAACCCCAGCAGTGACCTTTCTGAGACAAGGCTGTGAACCAATTACTGATGTGCTGTTAATGCAAATGAGAATATGGTACCCAAACAGAGTCAGGCACTTTAACATAGGTCCAAATGGAAGATGTGCATTTTAGAAAATTTTAGAGAAAATACAAGTATCAAGTTGGGACAGAGCTGAAAAAATAGGTTTTTGTCCCCCTTGACAGGAGCAATATGCATAACAAATTTTAAATTGATTGATGAAGGCATTCTGAAGTTATCCAACAAAAAAGATTGAACAAAAGGAAATTAACATAAGGGAAATTGTGGATAAAACCCCAGTTCCCAGTTTCGGGCAGAGCTGAAAAATAGCAGGTATCTTCCCCTAGACAGGAGCAATATGCACCAAAAATATGAAGTTGATTGATATAAGTGCTCAAAAGTTAACAGAGAGAAAAGAAAAGTGGGGAAGAAGACAGAAGAAACTGACAAACACGTTGGATGAAAATGAAAATTTAAAATATTTTTATTCTGTGTGAAGTGGCTCTGTAATTATGCACATGCCACAAGGAAATCTTGCAAAAGTTACTATTGGTACATATAATCAGTAAACACAGAGACTGAATATGGTACCCAACTCCTATTCGTCGACAGTATAAATCTAGAACATTGTTTGTGTCTCACACACACGTAAATATTCAGTCCCAGTATTTCATCTAATTTCTGCAATAAATTGAGTAATCTGTTTAATCCTTCCGATATTTATCCCGACAGGGAAGCCGCTTTTATATTTCATCAATGACACTCGGGTGTAAATTTCACACATTCTTTAGAAACTGGAAACAAATGACTTCTCCCGCGATCACGTGCCGGTTTTCTTTGGCACTTGTACATGTATGTCGTGTTTATCCTTTTCTAAACCCATTGTCTGACAATGAAAATCGGCAAAGTAATTCTCCTGTTTCGTCGTGTCATTTACACGGGATTATACAACCTTTTATTGTTGTGTTATCAGACACGTTTTATTTTTATGGAGCTGGTTTATCTCAAATCTGTGACCCATTAATTTGTTTACAGTGGGCGGGGTTCCGGGGATCCCGTGTTTTCATTGGCTGTGTTTTTGTAGTAAACAAGATGGCGCGAAAGACTTCGGCATTAGATTCTGGTTGTCTAACGTTAAATTCGATGCTATCATATGGACTACGAGTATCATTCTTTCAATTTAGGTTCATCTACGAATAATACTCTCAATCAGCACATTCGGTTCATGCTACAATAAAACCTATCGCCATCGGGACACGTTTTCGCACCTTTTTATTGCGACTTGGTTTGAAAGTTTCTCGAGGACCGAAGCCGGGCAAGGAGGTCGTAAAATCATAAAATAATTCTGATTCAGACACATATCTCGTGTCTGACTGAAAGATTATTGAGAAATATTATAAAGAACACACAGCTTGTAGATGGAATTACGAATTAACGACAATGATAAATTGTACGCATTCTTTGCGCATCGTGCGAAGTGGCAGTCTAGCCTCTGGTTTAGTAAATGCCCGCATGATCTTCGAGGGAACTCCGCACGTTATTTGCATCGTGCGGAGATCGTTTGCGCATCGTGCGGAGATCGTGCGCATATTGTTTCAGCATCGTCTGCGCATCGTCTGCGCATCTTTAGTGCTCATTTTATTGGTGTACTGTACCTTACCTGAAGGTTTCGCTTGGGGTTGTTTTTCTTGTCGACCACCGGTAGGCCAGTTAACATTTTCTATTTCCAATGTCAAGGAATCTTGCCTCAAGATCTCGGTTGGGATTATTTTTTATATCGCCTTACGAAGTAAAGGGGAGATATTGTGAGGGGGAAAGAGGATGTTGTCGTCGGTGTCCCCGGCCTGGAAATGATAAGCTTTTTGGTTTAGCAAATTCAAGAAAAATCTAGAAAATTTAGAAAAAATATTAAATATTATTAAAATAAAAAAAAATATTGGGGGTGGGTACTCCCCCTGGGGGTACTACCCCTGGGGTGCTCCAATGTTAAAATCCCTATGGTAGAGTTTTGCGTTTAGCTGAAGTGCACATGTACATCTGTACTTAGAAAGTTTGTTGCAGTTGTCAGCTGTCATTGGATGATTATGAGACTTGGTACACATGTTTCTTATGATTAAAGGATGTACCTGTGCTATTTTTGAGATGAAATATTAATTTTTCTCCAAATTATGGCAAATGATAGAGTTTTGCATTTAGCTGAAGTGCACATGTAGGCTACATCTGTACATCACAGTTGTCAGCTGTCATTGAATGATTATGAAACTTGGTACACATGTTTCTTACGATTAGAAGATGTACCTGTGCTATTTAGGAGATGCCAATGATAATGTACATGTATAGACATGTACACCTGTACATGGAAAGTTTTCTGAAGCTGTCCGCTTTCATTGGATGAGTTTGACACTTGCTACCCAAGTTCAATGTGATATGAGGATGTGCATGTGCTATTTAAGAAATATGACATTAAATATGAATTTTTGCCCTAATTATTGCAGTTTAGACTTTGTACGTTTCCATTGATAAGGTTTTTGTTGGGCAAAAATTTACATGTAGTCCAGTGTCATATTACTTCTGGATAGGTCAGTCCCAATCAGTGGTTCATACAAATGCTATAACTCTATACTATGCCTCCAAACTCCTACACCCATAAAAACATCTTGATATGGGCTGAGGGGTTGTAGCACCTCTGGTGCCTCATGTTAAAAAATATAGTTGCACAATGCTATGAATAATCAATATTACCCCTCGGCCAATTTTGACCTTGGGATATTGTCGTGGTCTTGTACGTCCGTACGTCCGCAGGGGTTATTCTAGCCCAAAATTGTTCACAAACTCAATTTCAAATTTTGGAAACTCATTTTTTTTGCGCGCCTGCGGCGCACAACGAAATTCTACAAAACTCAATATTTTTCATCAAAAAAATGATGAAACTCAATTACAGAACTGAGGTTCGTCATATGTTTACGAGAACAGAAACACTGTAGACGCTACTTTAGAGATCGACAAATACTGACAACCCTATTTACATGAATTATATACAGTCTATGTAACATTGGTAAAATAACCCAGTGTTACGTGCTAACCCGTTGGCCCAAACCGTGGCAGGGTACCGTGTATTGTCCAACAATTGAAGGCGACAGTAGCACGTCGTGTCTTCTTAGAGCAACAACAACATATTGAACTGCTGCTGCGTTGTCCATCAAGATATAAACATCAGCCTAAAATATTCGGCCGTCGACGGCATGTTTTGTACACTCCGGTTCAACCACACCAAACCACAGTATGGCCATTGTCAATTAATAGGTTGTTTAGCTTGACCTTCTCATAATAAACATACATGCTAGAAGCTATAATTAGGCCAAGAAAAAAAATATGTCTGTTTCCGGTTACCCGACTGAGTCTAGATCAATCGTGCGAAATCACTACCAAGGCCGCGTTTTACGACAACAACAACAACCGTAAAGCGGCGTGCCCATTGTCAGCATACCGTAAAGTGTGACTGTAGCAGACCGCATGGCATGGCGGCAGGTTGACGATCTTTTCAGGAAATAAAGCACCTACTTCTAGGTCGGGAATCGAGAAATCAGCAACCTGATTATGCTTCAGTCGACTTGATCATGTTTACCAGGACAATTTTAAACATATTCTCCATCAACTTCGAAAGAAATCTACTGATTTTATGACTTGAAATGGCGTTTGTTTGCGGACACGGCAGCTTGCAAGTGGTGTTCGTTTTCAGCGGAATCGGCGACGACACAGTCAAAGTCTAACCGACCGGTACCATTTCTCCGCTAAAAAATCCAAAATTTCCCCGACTTGTTTTTATTATGAATGCATTGAAATAAACCCCCAAGATTCAAGCAAGTAATAATTCTTCTGTTTTCGAGAAATGGCTTGTTCAAATCGTTGTACTGTTGTACAGTCACGACTCATGTCTCGTTTCTCAAATTGCTCGAATTAGATAGATGCTCCATGATGTTCAAATTAATTTCCCATTTCATTTTATGTTGTATATGTCAACTTTTTGTTCAGGCTTTTCCAGAAAATAAGTACACTCTCCCTATGGAAGGCACTGAAATTCCATATGGAATTTTGTATTTTTCACTAAAAATCCTTAAAATTCTACAGCAAAATTTCATCATTTCTGGGCGGAAATCCTTGGAATATATTGTTTTGCATATCAAGTTGCAATCAATTAAAACGATGCTCGTTTTGGTGGTAAACAGCAGTCAAACACATTATTGGCAATTCTTATTTCCATAATATCAGTACAATAACTGGTTTCAGCAGAACTCATTGAAATATCAAGATTTGCTGGATCCAGTATTGATAAAAATACCAACGATATATATTTGGCGGGTTCCCCCCCCCCCCCCGCCCTTGATCTTTTGAATATCTGAAAATATGGGGGGATGTGCCCTGGGAGAATATGTTAAAGTGGGTGGGAATATTATACAATCAAGAATATATTTGTAGACCATTGTATATGGGACAGGAGTACTGGACATCAAAATAAAATTTATTTCCAAAATAAATTTTTTTTTGGCCCTACCTACTCTATTTTTTTCTGGCCCGTAATCGGAAACAGACATATATTTTTTTTTGGCCTTATTAATTATTGAAGCTAAATTTTCTACCTTTGACAGAGAAGAATGTGATCGAATATATAACCTGCCAAAATTCCTATTTTACAGATTTATACACTCTGAAATCTGTCATAAAGATCGCCAGAAAAAACCATTTATGAAATAATTATTCTCTAAAAAGACATGTTATTTGCGCTGAAAACTTACCTCACTTCCACTCTTTGCATTTCTTGTTCTACATGAAATCACACAGTAAGAATTTGAATGACACAGTTCTCTCCCCTGCTAGTCACCTGACTGCTCACTTTACCCATAATCCCCCTTCTTGTTCCTACTGCTTCGTGGGTCAGGAAGTAAACATTGTCAGCTCCGTGAAAAATTGCCTATTCCTAGCAAATCACTCACAGTTGGATTACCTCAGACGTCTGATATTCAGCAAGAAGTCCTTTGGGAAGTATTCTATAAGTTATCAGCGTAAAAATGGCTCAAAATATGTCTCAAATGTCATGCATGTCTTGTGGAGGTGACAAGCCTAGTTATGACCTTCACTCTACGTGTCCGCCATGCCGCCAGGGAAGAGTTTGTACATGGGACACGGCCTGTGAAGAATGTATTGTGTGGGCTCCCGGCATATTCCAGGTGTATCTGGCCGGTTCACTGGCAGCTAACGAGGAAAATAATGTCGTTATGTCTACCAATCTCGCCAATGAGACGTATGTGGCTAGGTCTCCACGTACTAGCGTAGTCGAGGAGACTAGGGGGTTTGTAAGTTCGCCAGCTGTGCCTACGTGAATAAAGATAAACAAACGATTCTTCCATTTCAGACCAGGCGAAGGGTCAATCAGGTAAGAGGTCGACCCGGTTGGTACAAGTGGAAGGGGCAATCGAAGATGTGGAATCTGGCACTACAACGACTGTGGAGGTGGAGGTTCCTATCGAGCGGACACCTGGATACGACGATGAAGGGAAATCGGAAACGGAGCCAGGCTTAGCGTGGGAAAGCCAGGGGACTTCGATCTCTCGATCGGAATCAACTTATGATTACGAAAACTTAGGTAGCACTAGTGAGGGGCCTAACGTTAAGTTTTCATTTGGTTCCGGGGTTGGGAGAGTACCTTCCTCAACGCTGTTGAGGCCTGGACTTCCCGGTCGTTCTGTAACATCTACGACTGGTTTGTCTGACTTCTCTCAACCTGCTTCCGGTTTCTCTGGTGGCCTTCCTCGTCCCCCTGCCGAGACGTTTGTCACTACGAGCCTTCTGGGCCACCAGAGATTGAGGTTCCCACAACAACGGCAGTATGGTATGTATGCAGGTACCTATGATATGCCAAGTTATTTGCCTGCCTCTGAGACGCGGTATAAAGACCCCTCTCAGGTAGGTCAAATGATGCGGCATCCGGTTGCTAATCTGTCTTCGCCCTTGCGTGGCTTAGCTCAGATATCTGCTTCCGGTGGTATTCGAGGTACGGCCCTACCCGAAAAAGTTAGCGCTCGGAACGCGTGCGGAATGCATTCCTACAGCTTTTGTGTGATTGCAATCTGCATGCATTCCGCATGCATTAAATTGGAACCTTCATGATTATGCACTCGAGTGATCGCTTGTTTCAAGTTGCTGTACATATTATGCGATCATTATGCCTTCCAAGTGTGGAAGGCATAATGATCAGAAGCGCTCCTCATCCTGCATGCATGCGGAAGCCATAATGATCGCATGGCATTAATAATTGAATGATCAGCATGAACGCATTCCGCACGCATTCCGCATGCATGCATTCAAAAGCTCTTGTACACTAGCAATCACATAAATCAAATGACTGACATTTTAAATGGGCAAATGTAAAGTACATTGTAAGCTACAGATGTACATGTAAAGGGTGTATGAATTGTGCTATTTATACAGTACAGTTCAAACCTTCTGAAGAGCAAAATTGGTCCGAAATAAACATTTCAAGTAACATGTAACTTTGTCAGTAACCTGAAGCATGACCATTAATGAATTCATTAATACGTTGTAAATGCAAGTGGGAATACTTAAATTATACATACATGCTAAAATTTAAATATATTCAGAATATATCCAAAGTGTATGGCCATTTTTCAAACTGTAGAGTGACCTTCAAGCTAGTGAGTAATTCACAGAATGACAGACGTACCATCAAATCTTAATATCTTAGTAGATTTATGTGGAAATACACTGTGATCCATTGTCTCTGGAGTGGAATGACCCTGCAATGTCCGGACCAAGAACTGTGCAAATTGTGTATTCCTCACATCAAAGAATTCACTACAAATAACTTCTCTTTCCATGTTTCTGCCAGCTAAAAACCTCACACCAGTATATCATGTTGTGTTCTTCAATTCTGGTTGAGCATTTTAGGCTATATCCAATGTGAAATATCCAAAACTGCAGCTAAAGAAAATACTGCTACTGCATGGTGGTGGTGGTTAAAATTTGAAATCTGGTCATATGATAGTATCCCCCTTTAAATTTGGCGGGGTTTCCATGGAGATCGGTGATTTATGGTCTATGAAATCAGAACCATCTGTTGGTCTGGAGACAGACACCAACCGATCATTTAAGCGATCATTTTGGATTGCTTGGACTTAGAAAGTTTTTCGTCTGATCACTTGGACTTTGAAAAGAAAATGAAAGGATCGCTTGACCATAAGAAAATGATCACTCAGATCACATAAATGATTGCATGGTTAACACATTTGAGCAAAAGTGATCGGTTGGATAGCATAATGATGGCAAAATGAGCGCTTGGAGCGCTTCATCCTGTCAAGAATGATTGATTGGATAGCATCATGATTGCAAAATGAGCGCATAGCGCGCTTAATGATCACATGGATCGCATGGATGGCATAGGGAATGCATGCGGAATGCGATCCGCATGCGATCTGCATGCAATCCGCATGCAATCCCTCCATTTATTTCGGGTAGGGGGGACCGGCTATGCTACGTATGATGCGTCCTCCTATATGTGCTTCCGGTTTACGACCTTGAGTGCCAGTTCACCGACCATTACAGTGGCCGTGCTCACGGTCATATGTAAGGTCCCCGAGTGTGAACACACCTCGTCAGGCCCTGCTTCCGGTGCACTCTCAAGTGACGGATCCTACATTGGCTGCCATTCTGCGCGGAATGGAACAGCAACGCGAGGAGATGAAGGAACTGAGAGAGATGATGACCAGTCAAATAAGGAGCGGTATGCCCCTGCATCCGGTTTTGACTGAACAGTAGGCAACCGGAAGCAAATTTGACGAGGACTATCCCTTCCATTACCCCTCGTTGGCAGGAAGCCCCGGAAGCTATGGAAGTGGATAGGGACCAATACGGTAGCTCTGAATTAAATGAACCTACCAACACTGATCCAGATGCTAGGAAATATTATGAATTAATTTCCGGCATCTATGACTTGATTCCTGGTATGCAGCTTCCGGTCCCACATGCGGGGGATATTGAAACTGAATCAGGAGAGTCAAATCGGGTTACGAGGTCGGCTACCACGCTTCCGGTCTCAACTGCTATTCATTCTATTTGCCACTTGTTCCATAGAACATTAGCAGAACCCGCTACGCAGGAGGAACGTGCAGTCAGGCTGAGACCTAGAGCACGCTTCCGCCCTGCAGGATCTTCTGGTCCGTTCCCAGTACAGAAGCCAAACATATGGTCATATGGCATACATGATTCACCGTTTAGCTTCCGGTCTGCAGAGGTGAACGGCGATTTTCAGTATTTGTGTCCTTCAAATACTAAATTGCCTAGTAATCCGGATGTTCCGTTTACGAACAAACAGGCCGCCGTACTAGAGGAAACTGCCCGACAAGGAGTGGCGATTACGAATCACCTGGACTGGTTTCTGAAAGCCATAAAGGATGGTCTGTTCTCGCTGTCGGGTGCGGAAAGTCAAGAACGGCTACAGGAGGGAATTAACCTCGTTCTTGACTACCAGAAGATTGCTTCCGGTGCAGTAGAAGATTTACTGGTTCACAATGCCTACTTATCTTCTATGCTGGTGCATTTAAGGAGAAGGGCCTTCATTCCTTTTATGCACGATTACACACCGGAAGCAGTAAAGAGGAGTCTACTAGAGACGTCTACGGCTCCTTCTTTACTGTTTGGTGATGCTGTTGCCGAAGTTCGACCTGAAATGGATCGTATTGAACATGACAGGTCGGTGGCTTCCGGTGCTTCGTCCAAGAGACCTATGGCTTCCGGGTCGGGTCCAAAGGCGAAGAAGGCTAAGAAGAACCCGCCTAGTTCCAAGGCTACTAAGGGTGCTTCCGGCCAACAGCAGAGCCAAACGCCTGCTTCTTTAGAGCCTAGGTTATCGAGCTTTGGCCATAAGAAGCAGGGTAAGGGGAAATCCAAGCAGTCAAAAAAGAATACCTGATGTTTCGGGCCATAACGGGTGGCTTCCGGTATGGCGGGAACACCGAGACATAATGTTTCCAGTTCCCCAACAACTAGACCTTCCGGTAGGGGGAAGGCTGCAGTTGATAAGGATCGGGACGGAAGCGTGGGTCATTCGAACTATCAGATACGGCTATCGCCTATTGTTCGACACGCTTCCTCCCTTCCGTCTCGTATTCCATTACGAACGGGTCATCTGTCAGCAATACAGTCCTCTGTGGACAAGCTGATAGAGAAGGCTGCAGTAATAGAGCTTCCGGTTTGGGATACAACACCCGGGTTCTATTCGCCGGTCTTTCTGGGCCCCAAGAAAGACACGTCCGAGATGCGCATGATTATCAACCTCAAGCGCCTCAACAAGGACTACCTCATTCCACCGCCACACTTCCGCATGGAGTCCTTCCGGTCTATCCGGATGGTACTCAAGCAAGGGGAATGGCTGACTTCTCTGGATTTAAGGGATGCATACCTTCATATCCCGATACATCCGGAGGACAGGAAGTACTTGAGATTCATGGTCGGCAAACGACGCTTCCAAATTCAAGTGCTGCCGTTCGGCCTATCCATTTCCCCTTGGGTGTTCACACGAGTGTTTACACCAGTGGCACAATTCCTGCACAGTCTAGGTATAAAGTACCACTTTTATATCGACAACTCCCTGCTAAGGAATGCCTGCAAAGAGCAGTTAATCCTAGACACCCAGTTTGTCTTAAGGATATTGACTTCTCTGGGATACGTCCCACACGAAGAGAAGTCAGAGCTGACTCCGTCGCAAAGGCGCAAATTTCTGGGGGTGGAATACGATACGCTTTTAGCTCTCGCCAAACCCCCAGAAGATCATTGGCAAAAGATAACAACGAAGATACCTCAATTCCTCAAGTTATCTCAAGCCAGGGCTTTACACTTTGCTGCGATAATCGGCCTCTTGACGTCAACACAGGACGTAACACCAAGAGGGCGGTTGCAGCTTCGTCCCTTAATGATTTACTTCAATCAGCAATGGGTCGAAAGGCAGTTGAATCCGTGGATACCTGTAACACTGCTTGTCAAACAATGCCTCCAATGGTGGCTGGATCCACTCAACGTTATGCCGGGTGTGTCCCTACTTCCGTTTCGTCCGTCACATCACCTGTTCACGGACGCATCTATGGAAGGATGGGGAGCCCACCTCGAGTCCAGGTCGATATCCGGGTTATGAACAATCGAGGAACGCTCGTACCATATAAATGTGTTGGAGTTTATGGCAGTGACACATGCCATCCGCACGTGGGTGAGCGTATTGACCGACAAGAACCTGCTAGTTGCGACGGACAACACATCAGTCGTGTCCTACATCAACAAGCAGGGGGGGACGAGATCTCCGCAATTACAAAGCCAAGCGGAAATCTTTTTCGGTCTGTGTTGGGACAACAACATATCAGTGTTGGCCAGGCACATCCCGGGAATTCTGAATTTCTTAGCGGATTCGCTTTCACGACGGAATCAGATAATTCCCACAGAGTGGCAACTTCACCCAGCCATACTAAAACAAATAGCTCATGTCTGGGAGATGCCACACATAGATCTGTTCGCCACTCGGCACAACAATCTATTGCCCCTGTTCATGTCGCCGGTTCCGGATCCGTCGGCATTTGCAGTGGACGCCCTATCGCAGGACTGGTCAAGGATGGTAGCATATGCGTTCCCTCCTCCAGCTATCCTAGCGAAGGTACTTCAGAAGATCCACGAACACACTTGTGTCGTTTACCTGATTGTTCCGTGGTGGCCAGCAAGGCCGTGGTTCCCGGACTTACTGGATCTTCTGGTAGATGTACCAAGACAGCTTCTGGTGTGGCACAATCTACTGCGCCAGCCCGGAACGTCGATATTCCACAGCCAGCCAGGACTGTTCCACTACCACGTGTGCAAGTGCTCAAGAGACACTTCGCTCAGGCGGGATTTTCAACGGAAGTTGGGCGCCGAATGGCACAATCTATTCGACCGTCCTCTTCCGCTGTTTACGATTCAAAGTGGGCAATCTTCGATCTTTGATGTGGAGAGAGGGATATAAATCCATCCTGCGCCACTATCCCTGAAGTAGCAGAGTTCCTATTGTACCTGTTCCGGGATAGGGGCCTGGTACCCGCTACGGTCGAAGGTTATAGGGCAGCCATTGCTCAACCTATTCTTCTGTGTACTGGGATTAATCCCTCGACTGATCCAAATTTATCTGCACTAATCAAGTCATACAAGATATCTGGTCGGCTGTTCCGAAATTACCTAAGTGGGACTTAGCCTTAGTACTTAGGCAATTAGGAAAGCCACCTTTCGAGCCAATAGAGGCTATTGATGTCAAAATGTTATCATACAAAACTTCGTTTTTGTTGGCTCTTGCCTCGGCAGCTAGGGTGTCAGAGCTGCATGCGCTCGATAGAAGGAATGTCAGACACTCTAGGGACTGGAGCAATGTAGTTCTCACAACAGTTCCTGAGTTTGTGGCCAAGAATCAAGCCCTCTACGATTCCATATCTCGAGTGTTCACAATTCCAGCCTTATCTGATTTCCTTTCGTCCGGTCTTGAATCAGACATGTTGATGTGTCCGGTTCGTGCACTTGCGTGTTACCTGAATCGTACAGAGGAGATCAGAGCGGGAAGGAGGCGTTTGTTTATCCCTTTCGATCCCAAAGCCAAACAAGAAATAAGCAAAAATACTATCTCAAGTTGGCTCAAAAACACGATTCGGCTAGCGTACTCCATGGCTACGGATAGACAAGCCGCGCTTGTAAACGTTTCGGGTCACGAGATTAGGGCACTAGCGGCATCATGGCCTCTGTGGACTAACAGATCAGGGACACGACATTTGCCTCTTTCTACCTCCGGGACATGACGTTAGCATGTGACGACCTCTATTCCATCGGCCCACTTGTGACCTCACAGCGGGTGTCTGTGGGACCGAGGCCAGCAAGATAGCAAGATAAAGTCCGGGCGTACAGTTTTAACCCTGCTTGATGGTGAGTGCATTTTTTTCTCTCGCTCCCTTTCGAAAAAAGGGGGGGGGGGCATATTTTGCAACTCAACCTTGAAGTCAGAGTAGCGACAGAGGTTCCCTGTGTACCATAGGCATACAGGTTATGGCTGTTGTATGATCTCATTGATCCTCTTTGAGGTAGAAGATCGGTGATTTCTACTCTGTACTAGTCACTTGTTCATGGCATTGATCACTAACCACGGATTGTATCAGTTTGCCCACCTACCTTACGGTGGCATTCTATGCAAAGAGTGGAAGTGAGGTAAGTTTTCAGCGCAAATAACAAAAAAAAATTCACAGGTAAATTTTCTGTTATTAAGCTAAAACTTACCTCACTTCCAGTGATGCCCACCCACCTCCCCTCTATGATACATCCTAACCATGTATCGCAGTGGAAACAAGGAGGATTATGGGTAAAGTGAGCAGTCAGGTGACTTCAAATTCTTATTGTGTGATTTCATGTAGAACAAGAAATGCAAAGAGTGGAAGTGAGGTAAGTTTTAGCTTTAATAACAGAAAATTTACCTGTGAATTTTTTTTTTTAAGTTTGCTTTAATTTAATTGAAACATTACGTAAATAATTATGGTAGACAGTAAAACTCAAAAGCGCACACATTCTGTAAACAGAAATCCAGGTAAACAACTCTTACTTGTGACCACTATTAAAGATAACTGCAGGATTTATTACCCGAATTTTCAACGTCAGCTGTCCCCTCTTATTCAAATTTATCTTCTTTTATTTCTTTTATAATGACTGAAGATAGGGATTCTCTGTCCAGGGCAACGACTTTTGTATGTCCATCGTCGTTTAGGTCGACAGCCTGTGTTGTCGTTGTTGTTGTCGGGAGTGAAGATGTGAAGCGCTCGACCACTTCGCCCAAAAGTGTATCATTAGAGAAATGAATGTTTAAATTCGGCACAATGTGCCCACTGGTTGATGAGGAAACAACTGACCCATTAACTAAAACAATGATGGCTTTGGTACGCGACCATCAAAACTGCCGGAGTTAAAACTTTACTGCTGCGTGTTTGACACGAGGGAATCCTCGCTAGAGATTCATGCCGGGAAAAGGACTGTGCCTCGTTTTGAAATCAGGCCAGGGGTTCCCCCAAGAATGTGGACCAAAATGGCGGCTTTTGAGTGGCCTTCGCGCTGTGACGGCACGCGATCACCTCATTCGTTTTACTTGGATTTGCTTACTTATTTTTTTTACAGCCAAAAATTACTGATAATTAATATACATGCGGCATTATTTATCTCCTAACTATTCATGTGGGCGGGTTATGCGAGACAACATATCAACTGACAACTGGTAAATTGTGGGAAAACTCAATATTTTTTTTCGTATCGCAAAACTCAATTTTTTTTATCAAAACTCAATTTGAAATTTTCTGCAAAACTCAATATTTTTGTTTTGTCATCGTGGTTACCACGATGAAAAAATGGCTAGAAAAACCCCTGGTCCGTACGTGACCGAGATAACCGGAAAACGGTTTCACTGATGAATTCCAAATTTGGAATGCTTATTTACCTAGTCAAGGACCAGAAGCCTATTGAATTGGAACCTGATTGGGTGGAAACCTTGGCGGCCATCTTTAATTTTATGCAAAATGGATAATGATCCATATCTCGGAAACCATTCAACTGTTCAATACGAAAATATGGAAGTCTCCAAACTGTAACGGTAAGAGTATTTGCTCCTGTCCGCCAGTCATGCCAGTGGGCGTTTGAGTCGGGTAAAATTTGGTATACATCATCATTACATCAAGAGATTTATGTAATGAATACCGTTTCTCTGATTGGATGGAAACATTAGGGGCCATTTCTAATTGCAAATTTTTTGATAATCTGTATATTTGTCACTTGACTGCTTGGTGTTCCTGACATCTTGGTTCAAATTGAATACATTATGAATGGCTGGCGCCCAGAGCTGAGGGGTTTTCAGATGCGCAGCTTCGTATTATAACTTGGAAAGCTCTGTGAATATTCCATTATAGCTCTGTTAATATTCCGGCATATATTTGGAAAAAATGACATCACAAAATTCCAATTCCATTGATCAATTCCCGGAATAGACTGTCTTCAACTCCTATAATGTTCTAGTACTCTTGTATGTTTCTAGCTTGATCAAAATCTTTCTGTAACAGACTCAGCGGGCTTGCTTATACCATTAGGGGCAAGGCATTACATATTGATGGGGCTAGTGCCCCATCAGTGTTTGTCATATGGCCTACTTATCGGGCTGGTAAAAAGGAGTGCTGATAATTTAGTTCAATTGAAATCAGCCCTGCTGTGAGCAATTCAGTGCAGTTATCAGTTCCAGTCCTATCAAATCAGACTATTTGTTGGAATTTCTGTATGCAAGGCCTGTTAGATATAGATACATATAATAGCCTATAGGCTCTAGTTTTTGTTGCCAAAAAAAAGGAAAAATAAAAAAAAAACATACTGCATACTTCTTTAATCAGGTAAAGCTGTTCCAGTTGTTGTTTCTCTCAGTTCCATGGTCACTAGCAAACAATGTATGGCTCTTCCCAATTTCTCTTCCTGTTTGATGTTGAAAAACTCTATTTTCGAAGAAGAGAAGACTCCCCTTAGCCAGCAAAAACAAAACGATGACAACCTTGCACATATTATGTTCTGGGAGTAGTAAGGTAGTCTTAAATGTCATATATAATATTTACTGAGTCAGATAGTCTGCTACCAAAGTTACAAATGAAACGAGGCATGAAGCGTAAATGAGCAAAGCTTCTGATTTACTCCATAGTTTCACTTTCCTTCCTGAACAAATTAAACATAGTAATGAGGAATAGTTGTAGTTGGCAAATTTGACCACAAATGCTCCCTCTAGGCACCATTTAATCATATTGTGAGCAAGAAATTTAGAGAGTTGCATTCATCCAACACATGGTGAAAGGTGATATTGATGGCGAGACAGAGCCTGAAGTGTCAAGCCCAGACACTTATCATGAAATACTTCAAATTGCTACATGTACATCATACTCATTCTGATGTAGCAATCATTAGACAACCATAAGCCATAGAGAGTTAGTTTAAGGCTGTTTTCCCATATATAGAATGTGCATCAGCACAAGTATTACACTGACAGTTGAATCAATATATACAAATATCCATTGAATAAAAATATGATCTACAGATCCATCAGATCCAGTTATAGTCCTGGGCAAGAGGGAAATACCAGGATTGTATTATAGTCCTGGGCAAGAGGGAAATACCAGGATTGTATTATAGTCCTGGGCAAGAGGGAAATACCAGGATTGTATTATAGTCCTGGGCAAGAGGGAAATACCAGCATTGTATTATAGTCCTGGGCAAGAGGGAAATACCAGGATTGTATTATAGTCCTGGGCAAGAGGGAAATACCAGGATTGTATTATAGTCCTGGGCAAGAGGGAAATACCAGGATTGTATTATAGTCCTGGGCAAGAGGGAAATACCAGCATTGTATTATAGTCCTGGGCAAGAGGGAAATACCAGCATTGTATTATAGTCCTGGGCAAGAGGGAAATACCAGGATTGTATTATAGTCCTGGGCAAGAGGGAAATACCAGGATTGTATTATAGTCCTGGGCAAGAGGGAAATACCAGGATTGTATTATAGTCCTGGGCAAGAGGGAAATACCAGCATTGTATTATAGTCCTGGGCAAGAGGGAAATA
>JAVTVY010000127.1:0-35196 GCA_036873755.1 Hanleya hanleyi
GGAAAAAAGTTTTAGCATATAAGCATGACCATATTAGTTGATAAGTGGAGACCGTCCTGCTATTTGGAAAACAAGTGATAAATTGGTAATTGATATTTGAAAATGCCACAAAACTCGAGTTTATATTTTCAACGTTTTGTTGGTATTTCTTTCGCTTCTCTTTCGAAGAGCATTCTGTGCGGACTTATTTGAAGATTGCTCGCCCATGAGAATTTGTGTAACTTTCTCCAATATGTGCTGGTCAGCAATTTGGTTAAATACTATGCCGGCGATAAAAAAAAAACAGTCAGGATGGATTTCGTTTCTCGTGGTTGTGATATGGTCATATATATGGATATGGACAACTTGTTGTCTAGATATATAGGTATCCTAAATCACATCAAAAGCTCGTTAACAAGAATATATGATTTATATGTTATATTATTCTATGAACTACTGTAACGTTTTGTGGGGAAATATATGTGTAACTCAAGTAAACCCATTAATTATACTACAGAAGCGGGCGATTAGAGCAATAACTTTTTTCGGAAAGCTGCCAATTTGGTACTGGTCAGGCAAAGCATGCCGTGCAACCCGTTACTCTCAGACCATCCTACATCTGCTCCATATACTGTAATTTCTATAATCAAGCACAGCATGCCGTGCAACTCGTTACTCCAAGACCAAAAATCAATGTGTAATATCAAGCTTTTTACCTGCAGTTTTATCAGGCGTTTTTTCTGGCAATACCATAATATCAACATGATTATTTTTAGATACAAATTAATCTATAATTTAAATTACCCCTTTGCTTTGAAATAGCTTATAAATGTATAACCTGATGCCGACGTCGTTCCCGCTATTATTGTAAGTAGTTTCATACTGACCTCGCTCGCAATAGACGCCTGTCTCGGTGCATCATACCGGAAGTTGGACACACATGGTCGACTGCTGTTATTCACCGAATCCCAAATATCACATTTCATTTCAGATGAGATATCTCTTTCCAGGTGGTCGTCATAGATATTAAAACGAGATAGGTTGATATTTTCTACAAAACTGTAGTTTGGGAAATGTGTAAAGGTAGTATTTGATCCGCCATTGCAAACAAACGATGGTACATAACCTGTGGAAAAGGAGAAATGTTATGTTCTGAATAAAGCCAGTATGTCGTTGACAAAAATAAAGGTCATATTAAAAGAAGATCATTCTAGTGGAATTTTGACATAATCTTCGATGGTTTTGAAAGCTTGAGATAGATGCTGAAAAGTGATTTAGCATACTTTTACTTAAAAACGCATGTCACGTTAAAGTTACACATATGTATTACAGATGGGAGGCAAGGCTGGAGGTAGAAGGGTCCCGGCCCCCAGGGTTTGGAAATAGCACTTCTCCTCGCCCGCTTGCGTCAAACTGCGAGAAATCACACATATGTATTGCTTCAAGCTACACTAAGAAGGAACATAAAGGAAAGAACATAAAGGAAAGAACATAGGGGAAATGCCCTGGATTCCAGTCTTACAGCTCCTTTATGTTCTTTCTTAGTGAATCCTGGGTATTTCCGCCAGTGGACATTTCCTCCAAGAAAATTTCCCCCAGTGGACACCCCACCCCCTATAATTTTAGGTTATTTGGATCATATTTGTTCAATGATTTGGCAATTTGGTATACAGTAACGCAGTTTTTCGATAAAATACATTATATGGCCAAATTTTAAACAATATAACTCCTGAATCCTCACACCCAACCTTTGTTCAGACAAGAAGGAAGGAAATAAAATATAAGACACTTGTGCAGACCCTTAACTATGAACAACCACCCATGAATAGTTCATGTTTTGCTATATATGCTATAATACTGTATTGCTATATGCTGTGTATATGTATAATATCCTATCACTAAGTGATCCATTTATCATAAAAAATATTTGGAAATCCTTATATTCTCATGAAGAGAAAATTTGAATTTTGAATTTGTGTTATTGCCAAGTCATTCAATAAATATGTTCAAAATAACCTAAACTTATAGGTTGGGTGAAATGCCCACTGGGGAAAATGCTCACTGGGGAAATGTCCGCTGGGGGAAATGTCAGCTGGGGGAAAAATGTCCACTGAGGGGCATGTTCGTACTCTGTAGAAAGGTGTTGGAAAATGGTGGACACCCTGTTTCCATCGACAGTCAGTCTAAAATTTTCAGGTTCTCATGTAGGCCTAATAGTGATATATATTGCATATTGATTTTTGTATTATTTGGAAAGTGTTGCATGTATGTCTGTAATGTGTGCATTTTGAAATTGCATATTTGCACTGGCCGCGCAACTGTAGGTGTGAGCCACGCAGCGCCAGTTGATCTATCTGGCTACAACATGGGGTTCATATCAATTTGTATGGCATTCCCATGTATGCTTAAAGATGTAATCAGCCAATCTCCTGGCTTCGATTGCATATACCTTTCGTCTAAACGGCTGCAGGAATGATCTCTGCCCCACCGTAATAAAAATGTAGAACGGAAGGAACAGTTCGTATGATTCGATGATATTCCATTGGTTTGTCGTTTTGATTGGCATGGATCACCAGCGCGTGATGGATAATGCATGAATGAAAGAACGTACCGGTTCTATTTTCAGGTTGTAGTCATAGATACCTACCCCTCCCATCCCCGTCATTTTTTCAATGAAAAGTCCGCCATTGTGTTGCTAAGCCGCGTCACAGCTCTGTAAATTTTGTAAAACTGCTCTCCCCCAAAAGAGTTCGTTTGCGTTTGTCTTGATAAAGTACCGTACTGATGTAATTTATGACATAATTGAAATATATAATGGCATGGTTGACATAACTGCACAGTTAGAAACTAAATTATGTGACATGTTTCGCGTAATACACCGCGCGCATAATAATGTAACAGCTCATTACATTTTTGTTGCCTGTGGGTGAGATTAGATTTGGAGCTGTTTGTAAAAAGCGGAAAACGGATCGAGGCTTGGTGAATGGTAATCAGCCTCAAAATGTATGGATTTTGTAAACTCTCCCCTGTGCGTTTTTTCAGCATTGAAGATTACCAAAGCATCATATGTATTATATTTGATGATAGTGGAATCGTCGTATACAACGAATGCAAGAATATATTGTCAGCGAAATTTGTAACTCTGCCCGCTTCGACGGCTTTTCTGTCTCGCCATTGAGTATGTGTTGTACGCGGAGAGGAAAATGACGTCACTGCGAGACGTATGAGTGACGTAGCGACGCTCACGAATTTGAATGCTGCACAGCTGCAGCCATGGGATAACGTCATGGCTCGTGCCTAAGGTTCGGTAATGTCGCACAGCATACGTTGGTAGAATGCACCATATGTGTATACGCTTGTTCACAAGGCCGTGGAAAAATAAACGGCATGCCATGCCGTTTATTTTTAAAAATCAATTCCTTCTATTTTCTCGTGAATGGTATAAACAAGTTTAGTTGTTTGTGGTCAAATGTGTTTCATTTTGTACCTGTTGTAACATATGTCACTTTCGCTGAGTTTGAGAGACATTGATTTCAGACCAGATTTGAGGCTGATTACATCTTTAAATCTATAATCTGAGAGTGGGCCATACAAACTAGGACTACTGTAATCTCTCAGAATACGAGATGATTGCATAATGACAGGGCTAATCATGGTCAAAACTTATGGATAGGAGAATTGACGCAGTTCGTATTTCCGATCTGCGTAGCTAGGGGAAGGAAACGTGCGAAGGACGGATGTTCTGTGTCTCGATGAGACTATACATTCGCTTAACCCAAGAGTTTTCTGTGGATTTTTGTTCTCAGCGCAACTATCTGACTTAGTGATAGATATTTTCTGTCCATTTCTCAGTGTAATTACGGATCTCTTCCGTGGGCTCATTTCGTTTCATCTCTAGCAGAGACTACTTCTATTTTTATAACTACGAGCTTTCATTGAACCCACCCACTGCCCTCAGGGGCATGTCCCCACCTCAGGGGATCTGAACCGACCCTCATACGCCACGGATTAAGAAGTGAAACCCACATGAGCCGACCCTTAAGAAGTGAAACCCACATGAGCCGACTCTCATACGCCACGGATTTCACCCCATGGCTCATTCACCCCGATGGGTTCATTCACCCCCATGGGTTAGTTTATAGGGATAGAGAAATCGTGTGCCCTTTCTATACTACTCCTCGCGCACTACTCATCGCGCATGCGCAGTCGACCTATTCTACTGTAGGAATCTCAGGTAGCGAAAACCCCAGGCCTCTCGGCCCACTCTATCCCGCGCCACAGCTATAGGGATAGGGAGATCGCGTGCCCTTTCTATCTACTACTCATCGCGCATGCGCAGTCGACCCATTCTACTGTAGGGTGCAAGCCTGGCCCATGGAATCTCAGGTAGCGAAAACCCCAGGTCTCTCGCCCCAGCCTATCCCGCGCCACACCTATGCGACCCGCTGTGCAGTGAGTAAAGTGGAGGAGGAGGAGGAGTAGGACGTGAGTAAAGTGGAGGAGGAGGAGGAGTAGGACACGCCACGGATTATACTAGGGAGATAGCCTTCTTTTTTTTTCTGGCAGCGTAGCTATAGACCTCACTATCTGGCAGCGTAAATGCGTAACTCCGGCGATGGACCATTTATTTTTGCTCAGCGTAACTGCGTAACTTCGTCAGATGTTTCATCATTTGCTCGGCAAAAATAATTGGTCCGTCACCGAAGTTACGCTCTTACGCGATGGGAAAGAAAGGTCTATGCCTGAAGTTACAAAGTTACGCGGTCAAAAAAGAGAGGGCTGCAACTGAAGTTTACGCTGAAAGAAAGAGAGCCCGACGAAGCTACACAATTACGCTGAGCAAAAAAATAATAAAAATAACCCATCACCGGGGTTACGGGGATCTGATAAAAATAAATGATCCATTGCCGGAGTTACGCAGTTACGCTGTCGGAAAGAGCGGTTCATAGTGGAGTTCCGCAGTTATGCTCTCAGAACAAGTGAGAAATGACTACATTGTAGTCGCTTTGACATTGTCTTGGTACAAGTATCATGTATGCCAAGTTTGAAAACATTCGGTTCAGCCGTTGATTTTTCCAAATCAAAAAGGCTTTCAAATATTTGGAAATCCAAACAAATTACAAAGATTTAGTCATAGCGCGAAAATCTAAGCTCTTCAGTCTCTCTTCTCGCTTACTTTGCCGAGCAAAATAGAAAATTTATATTTCCTTCAAAGTTAATTTTTCAATGAATTTATTATCAGGTCTATTACTTTGATCTGTGAAACTATGGAATGGGGTTTAAGGCTTCATCGAACTGTCCAAGAGGCATAATGACACTTTTCACTATTCAAATTGAGGCCTGTGACAGTCTTGATATCCGATTAGAATAACTAATTGAGTTTCTGCATGTGTGTTATCATCTGCAAACTAAATACCTTGACACTCTTTTCCATGCAGCAAGTCAATCCCAAGACATGGTCTGCTCCTTCTATATAAATGATTTACTATTTCATTCTTAGGAGATATCATCTCATCTGACATGTTCGGCCAAGCCTTTTCGAGGGTTGCTAATTTTATTAATTTCTTTTTAAAAAAAATCAAATTCTGCAAATTAGAAACATTTCTTGTCAGTTACTATGGATATCTCCCTATACTCAATTGGTGAATATGTTTGTCACTAAGTCATTCCGAAGGTGATTTAAGTGCGAAATTTCAGGGTTAGTTCACTAAACACGATCTGTTTGTATGAGAATGAAAGGTCAAGAGATCGCTTTTATGGTCAGTATCTGCTAATATATGACCGAATTCCATTCGTAAAACTGATTGACAAAGTAACGTGAATTGTGAAGTGTATAACCAGCAAATTCTAGCATAAATGGGCTCTGACTTGAGAGAATGATGTCAAATGCAATATGATTCTTTCCATTGTCTAATGATACACATAAGCATTAAATTTTCGGAAGTGATTAATGCTAATCTAAAGGGATTCTGAGTGCCGAAGAAGACGGGAACAGCAATACCAACGAAGCAAGGCCCTGGCTTCCGAGAATGAGGATAGAGAGGTTGTGTTCCGAAAGAGAATCATTCAAATTAGCTATGTGCCAAATTTCATGCTTGTAACCGAAAGTGCACAATATAACTGTACAACTATGATGTATTTTTCGCGCACAGTGTTGTCTGACTCATTAAATATTAAATAGTCATTTCTGTATTATAAAATCAGTTGCGCAAAAAGTCAGTTTTGAGTATTATCATTGAGTCGGTATAGCTAAGACAGTAAGTGCAACTCCAGGGATTGGAGGGTCATTGTTTCAATTTCCACAGAGAGTTAATTTATTCTTCCTTTCAGAACATATTTCCATATATGCGAATTGCTTGGGGGTAAAGTTAAACATCATACCAAATTGTCATTTCTATAAGTTAAACATCTTTATTCGGCGAAAGTTGGTGAGTTGTTCCCCTTACTTTTGAAACGTAATTGTTGCGTTTGTTTTTATGATGCATGATCTATAATTTGATACCAAGTATTATCCAATGTTAGTCACAATGTCGCTGCGTTACTTGACTACTTCTTCACCAATTTGTGAATTATCTAGATTGGGTAGATAAAATGATTGCTAGAAGTAGTGAACTGATTTGTTCTACTTACTAAGACAGTCGCCTGTGACTGTATGCAAATTAGCTGAACCACTGACAAGGTTGTGGTTCATCCTCCTTGGTATATAAGCAATTCAAGGATCTTAAAATGTGTATACATGTACATACTGTTCAGTCAAAATGGTAATATCTGAAAACAATGACTGATGTGTCGATCGACAGCTTTTAAGCGACTGAAGTTTCCTGTCTTGACGTAAGAGAATTGAAGTTTGAACGGAAATTAACGAAGCAATAATTCATTCCACCGAATATAGTTGCAAATGAATTCAAACGTGCCGGAAGACAGGGTTGTCACGTGAGATCGGAGGTTAAAAGTGTGGCAGGGATCTCACTCTCTTAGCGCATGCGTATTTCAAAAAGTCACAAGAAGAACAAGAAGAAGAAGAAGAACAAGTGAGAAATGCCTACATTGTAGTCAAAACCTGCGGCAGTGGCAATAATACAGTGAAAGGCATATCAGCGGAGGTAGTGGTAATTGTAGAAAAAAGCGCCATCTGCCAGTGTTTTCATGCCAAAGGAAGTAATTTTCAACTTCTAACCCACAATTGTAGGAATTGCGTAATAGGTCTGATACCATATATATATATTCACTTTCCCCGTTCAAAATCCAACGATTTTGACTGGTCCGTGCCGTCTATACTGAATTGACAGATGAAGTCACAATGATCGCTTTGGCAATGTCTTGGTACAAGTATCGTGTATGTCAAGTTTCAAAACATTCGGTTTAGCCGTTGATTTTTGCAAATCAAAAAGGCTTTCAAATATTTAGAAATCCAAATAAATTTCAAGGATTTAGTCATAGCGCGAAATCTACGCTCTTCAGTCTCCATTCTCGCTTACTTTGCCGAGCAAAATGGAAAATCTATATTTCCTTCAAAGTTAATTTTCAATGAATTTACTATCAGGTCTATCACTTTGATCTGTGAAACTATGGAATGGGGTTGAAGGTTTTATCGAACTGTCGAAGAGGCGTAATGACACTTTTCACTATTCAAATTGAGGCCTGTGACGGTCTTGATCTTCCATTAGAATAATTAATTTTCTGCATTTATGTGTGTTATCGTCTGCAAACTAAATACCTTGACACTCTTTTCCATGCCGCAAGTCAATACCAAGTCATGGTTTGCTCCTTTTATATAAATGATTAACTATTTCATTCTTAGGAAATATCATCTCATCTGACATGTTCGTCCAAGCCTTTTCGAATGTTGCTAATTTTATTAATATCTTTTTGAAAAAATCAAATTCTGCAAATAAGAAGCATTTCTAGTCAATATCTATGGATATCTCCCTATACTCAATTCGCGAATATGTTTGTCACTAAGTCATTCCGAAGGTGATTTAAGTGCGAAATGTCAGAGCTAGTTCACTAAACAAGGTCTGTGTGTAAGAGAATGATGTCGAATTCTCGTTATTATCTTTTGGTACATCAAATTATTGCATTCACGAAAATGGCTGCCAAGTTAAAGTCAATATGAAAGGTATCTAAGTATCAAAATCAAACTCAAAAACCCCTCCAGGAAACCAAGGCCGTAGCTTTTGACAACGAGGTCAAATAGATCGCTTTTATGGTCAGTATCTGCTAATATATGACGTAATTCCATTCGTAAAACTGATTGACAAAGTAACGTAAATTGTGAAGTGTAGAACCAGTAAATTCTAGCAGAAATGGGCTCTGACTTGAGAGAATGATGTCAAATGCAATATGTTTCTGTCCATTATCTGCTGATACACATAAGTATTGAATTTACGGGAGTGAATCTAAAGGGATTCAGAGTGCCGAAGAGGACGGGAACATCAATACCAGCCAAGCAAGGCCCTGGCTTGCGAGAATGAGAATGAGGATAGAGAGGCTGTATTCCGAAAGAGGGTCATTCAAAAAAGCTATGTGCTAAATTTCATGCATGTAACCGAAAGTGCACAATATAACTGCACAACTAGGATGTATTGTTCGCTCACAGGGTTGTCTAGCTCATTAAATACAAAATAGTGATTTCTGTATTATAAAACCAGTTGCGCATACAGTCAGTGTTGAGTGTTATCAATGAGTCGGTTTCGCTAAGACAGTAAGTACAACTCCAGGGATTGAAGGGTCATTGTTTCGATTCCCACAGAGGGATAAATTATTCTTCCTTTCAAAACATATTTTCATATATGCGAATTGGTTGGGTGGTAAAGTTAAACATCATAGCAAATTGTCATTTCTATAAGTTAAACATTCGGCGAAAGTTGGTGAGTTGTTCCCTTACTTCTGAAACGTAATTGTTGCGTTGTTTTTATGATGCATTATCTATAATTTGATACAAGGTATTTATCAATGTTAATCATAATGACAATGCATTGCTTGTCAACTTCTTCACCAATTTGTGAATTATCTAGATTGGGTAGATAAAATGATTACTAGAAGTAGTGAACTTATTTTCTACTTACTAAGACAGTCGCCTATGACTGTATGCAAATTACCTGAACCACTGACAAGGTTGTGGCTCATCTTCCTTGGTATATAAGCAATTCAAAGATCTAAAGTGTATATACATGTACATACTGTTCAGTGAAAATTGTATTATCTGAAGACAATGATGTGTCGATCGAGAGCTTTTAAACGACTGAAGTTTCCTATGTCTTGACGTAAGAGAATTGAAGTCTGAACGGAGCAATCATTAATTCCACCGAATATAGTTGCAAATGACTTCAAACGTGCCTGAAGACAGGGTTGTCATGTGAGATCGGAGGTTGAAAAGAAAAGTGTGGCAGTGATCACACTCTCTTAGCGCATGCGTATTTCAAAAAGTCACAAGAAGAACAAGAACAACAACAACGCGAGCCTCCCGTAGACCTGCGTGCCGCAGGTAAAAACAACAACGCGAGCCTCCCGTGGATCTGCGTGCCGCAGGTAAAAAGAGGGGACTACAAATGAAGTTATGCAATTACGATGAGGGAAAAAGAGATGACCTAACGAAGTTACACTGTTACGCGGAGCAAAAAAAAAAGAAGATCCATCACCAGAGTTAGTACACACTTATGCTGGATTCAATGAGTTTCTTAAAGATCCCACCCTCACCCCTAATCAGATTTGTGTGTATTATTAATCGAACAAGCGGAATACTAATATATATTGACATTTTTGCAGCCCAAAAATATGCAACATGCCCAAGAAAGTCTGGTATAGATCTACAATTTAAATATGAGGGAACACATTTCCAATATCATATACTTATGAATCTGAACCTAAAGCGATATACACAATCGATACATAGCTGGCCCAGTGCAGCATTTGGGTGCCATAATATTACATAAAACCAAACCACTCCTAATATCAACTGATCCCGTATATGCGGCTTATTGACAATGCTATTGAAAACTTGTGTGAAACACGGACAGAGCATTTGGCCAAATATATTAGTAGAACATAATTTGATACACCAGGGGTAAATATGATACTTAATTGCATAGGACAATATCTGTTCAAAAATAGTTTACAAAGGAGTCAGATTTGAACTTTCAAATGTAAGTAAATTCTCACTGATTTATGGCAAACATTATTTGGGTTAGTAATATTGTATCTGAATCCAGGACAAACATACAAGCGGATAAAAGCCCCATGGACAAGAACGCCCAAGAGGTTCCATACCAATTAATTAACAAAAGAAAATATACACAATAAATCTATATATAATAACTACTAAATTTATTACATTGTATATATTTTTGGTAATTTTTGAATTGAAAACTAAAAACAGATATTTCCATATGATTATAACATTTTCTTATTTGACATTGTTGAGGGATAATGTCGAAGTTTTTACCAAATTAGTAATTCAAACTGTACATGACCATTTTAAACGTTGAACCTTTCCTATTTGCCAGTTTGTGTTATCCAAACACTGAATTCAGTATGAATGAACTACTTAGATAAAAACAAAAATTTGATTCACACATTGCCTTCATTTGGCAACACAATATATCAACAGCATATAGGTATTCCAATGGGTACTAATTGTGCACCCCTATTGGCTGACCTATATCTGTTCTCTTATGAAGATGACTATATGCAGGCGCTTTCAAAAACCGATCCATTCAAAGCCCGTTCCTTCTCATTCACCAAACGCTATATAGACGATCTTCTCGCTGTGGATAATCGCTATATAAATGACGCAGTGAAGGGTATATATCCACCTTCACTGGATTTGAAGGAAACTACAGATAACCCTACAGGCACATCGTATTTGGACCTATATCTCTATAAAAATGAAGCGGGCCTTCTCTCTTGTCGACTGTATGACAAAAGAGATGATTACAATTTCGACATCGTAAACTATCCCTTTCTGGACAGTAATATTCCAGTGCGACCTGCATATGGCGTATACATATCACGCCTAGTAGCATTTGCTAGATCCTGTGTTAAATGTGAAGATTTTAATCAAGGTCACAAAACATTGTTGCAGAAACTTATAAAACAGGGCTACACCACCAAGCGCCTCCACTCAAAGTTTCTCAAATTTGGCGATACATATCGCATGCTGATAGCAAAATACGAGCGTAGCGTGCAAGATCTATGGCGTTACGTTTCGTAACTTGTGTCTAATTCCGCTTAACCCGGGGCTAGGGCCGTATGAACCCATGTACTTCAAGATCCTCATGGTACTCATATGAACAGTCACAATCAAAGCGTGACTGAGATACATCATTCTTTAGATGACGACTTTAAAACGAATATTATGGATTAAGAATACTGATCAGCGATACGGATTTGATATTTTTGGAACATTATGATGTCTTGCCGGCACCATTGAAAACTGTTGACCGTCTCTCTCTTGCAAGAAACAAGCCTATGTTTATGTATACTATGATTGTCTTTTTGGATTTGGTGCTAATACTGTTATATGGAATATGGAATAGGTCTTATGGATTATGGACGCGGATATTCTCTAATAGACGACGGCTGAATTATGAATGACGAACCAGACGCTTGTTATTCTAATTATTGTTAAAAATACTACAGAAATTATTTCATCGAATAAGATGGTTTGGAGGAATTGATAAACCAACAGTACTGGGATACTGGTCTTCGTTTGTCCTCTTCAGAACTACATGTAGATCTAAACATTACCAGTATTGGCTACAAACTACAAACTCAAAATTTGAAAATCTCAAGAAATAAGGACTGCCAAAGTTAATAAATACATGTAGGTTCTCAAGTGAAAGTTCATCATTTTCACGGTAAACATGCACGTCATGCCTTTTCATTGGAGTTTAATAGATTTTTTTCTACTGGGGCTTTTGCCCATGGGGCTTTTGGCCAGATCTTATTATAACGATCTTATGAAAACTGGTATGGTATCATGTCTTGAAACAGTTGCATTGTCTCAATCTGCAATAGATCTTAAATCTTGTTACATTGACGGTCTTCTGACTAATGTGGAATATTTTATAAAAGTTATTTCTGAAATGTTTGTCAATTCTTGGTGTGCTAGATGTTCCTTTTTAACAATTGAAATGGTCAAAGGCTTTTTGTGAATAACAAACATGATGCCATCTATAGTGCAGAGATGTTAGTGCTTAAATATTACCCAGAAAAGGGCACATCTTCCACATAGCGCTGAATACCCTTTCATGAACTGTATATTTTTAGAATAATAGGTTCAATTCTAGATTCTCCAACACGAGGTTTTAAAAATGGGCACTAGTGCACAAGCTTTAGCGAGTGCCGTGCCCAATTTTACAAATGAGTGTGAGAAATCATCCAGAATTAACGCGTACGAGAACTTTTTCTCACATAAATATACTTGGGAACTATTCGGATTTGAAATTCCAGTTTTTACCAGTCATCATCGAGGCCGTCAACTAGGTCAAGACTACGTGTAAAATGCAGTGACAGGTTCGATGAATGCGCTGCTAAGTGCACTGAATGAAGAACGAGGTTTACTGGAATTATTACTTCAATTATTGATTGTTAAGTGTATACGCTCATAGACGGCTTGTTTCACTTACGTCCCTCTCTCCTTGTTCTCCCGCTGATTCACACCGCATATTTCGCGCCTCTTGGCTGTTAGCCGGCGCTTTATCTGGTTATCCAATCACCGTTCCGTAATAGCTCGGAGGTAACCAGATTCCTCATACTAACCACGATTGGCTAACTACTTCAGGTGATCGAAATTACGTCACACACACATTCTCAACAGAGTCATGCCTTCCTCATAATGAGATTACGATTCTCACTATTTTGGGTCATTCCCTCATGTAAGAAGTCACGGGAGTGGTGGTACATGCAGTACATGGAGATGGCAGCCATGCAGTGGACTTCAGATCAATATTACAATTATTTCCGGCGGCGCAGCGCCGCCGGATATCTGAATTCGGTAAACATGGGAGCGGCCATCTTGATATTGGACGAGTAACAGGTGTTTTCTCGAGCCATACTTCACAGACGTGCCGTGGAGTGATCGAACTAGTTTCATATCGTAAAACGACAGGATTGTATCACCCGTTCGTGGTTAACACATTAATATTAATTTTGCTATAATGAATTCATCGAATAAATGTCCTTTAGTACTATTTTATTATGGCTGAGAGACCAAATCGATGACCATACCAATCTAGGTAAACCAGTATCCCGTGATATTATATCTGAGTTTACTGAGATTGTGACCATACATGATCAAGTTATTCAGCTGTAGGGGAGATTGGGGTACACTGGGACATTTTTCACCTTTTTGCAAAAATCTTTGTTATTATTGTCCTGTAGTTTAGCCTTTTATACTCTCGTTATAACTTATATTTATTATGACAGTCACATAAAAAAATTCTGAAATATATGTTATACTTTTCTCCAGAATTCTGTTTTAAAAACGTAAAAAAATGTGTCCCAGTTTGCCCCACTATGGGGTACTCTGGGATACCCACTGGGGTGCGATCGGACAATAATCAAAATACATTTTATAAGGAGTATATACTAATATGTTTCATATGAGTTTAGAAGATTCAACAGTGGTGGTTAAGTTAGTTGCTATATTAGGCCCCTGCTTTACGTTAAATATTTCCCAGGGGCCAAATTTGAAGAAAAAATTGTTGGTAAAACTCATCAAATCTGATAGGATTAGCAATTACTGCCATCTAGAAAACAAAATAATGCACTTTGATGGCATTTTAGGATGAAAGGAAATTTTACCATTTGATTATTATTGTCCCAGTGTGCCCCAGCAAAAGTGTCCCAGTCTGCCCCGGGCGCATGATATATTCCTTTTTATGAAAATAACTAAGACATACAGCTGAGATACTAAATCGATATAATTAAAGTGTACCTTTGTTCATCCTCTCTCAGTAGTAACAAAACAGCAATAAAGTAGTGTTGAAAACTTGTCATAACAAACTATCATCCTCAGTCCTAAAAATTTACTTGGACTGCTCAAAAACAATTTTTGTGCCCCTAATTTTTTTACCAATGATAGTTTTCACTTGTAATCAATATAGAAGTTGTATGAGGGTGGTAGCTTTCTGCTGATAATAATGTAATGTGTTTCCTGTTCTTAACATAGGAGCTAGACGGCTTGTCCAACTGTGCCCCATGTCCCACTGTACCCCAATCTCCCCTGCAGCAAAATGTTTGAGATATTGGGAACTGCGAGTAAAAACTCGCAACAGTAAAACACACAAACCAATATCTATGTGTTGAGAAAGTCGATCTAGGCTTAATTTACAATGACACACATCAATAAAGAAATAGTGGCTTGATGATGGATCCCATATAATGCCACATCGCGAACTCTTAAATCAGGCTATGTGAAGTGACTTAATACGTCAACCAGAGAACATTACTTTCGAAGTCCTAGTTGGACATGCGGTTCACTTAACTTCCGGCTAACCCCACACTTTCCAGATGGGTCCTTGCGCGAACTACATTAGTCAAACCTTTAATGAAAACAAACAAATCGACGTTTTTGTAACCATAATGGTGCATCGTGACCTGTATTCAACGGTTGCACACGTAATCGGCGTGTAATACGCAGATTATAAGCTACAAACGTTTCCGCCGGCATTGATGCATCTGCATCAATAAGTTTTCTTGTAGTATATTGTTGCTCATAATACACAAGGCATTCTCTCAGTCGATGACACCACGGAACATACTATAGAGTAGGCCTCATGATGAAACTATACATGTACAGTACAGTACAACGCAGGACTTCAAGTCAGATCCTAATTTATCTTTTTCTCAGCGTAACTGCGTAATTCCAGCTATAACCCTCTCTTTTTCTGACAGCGTAACTGCGTAACTCCAGATATAGATCTCTCTTTATGACAGCGTAACTGCGTAACCTCGTCGAAGGACCATTTCTTTTTCTGCTCAGCATAACTTTGTCAGACCCTTTCTGTTTTGCTCAGCGTAACTGCGTAATTTCGGATCTAGACCTCTCATTTCCTGAGAGCGTAACTGCGTAACTTTAGGTGCACCGTAGACATCTGTTTCTGACGGCGTAACTGTAAATTCGGCGATGGATTATTTATTTCTTCAACGTAGCTGCGTAACTTCGTCAAACTCTTTCTCTTTTTCTCAGCGTAAAGTTCTGCTGGTCTCCAGTGATGGACCAATTCATTTTACTCACAGCGTAACTGCGTAAGTTCAGCTGTGAATCTCTTTGCATGCGGACAGCGTAACTGCGTAACTTCATCCATGGGCCATTTATTTTTGCTCTGCGTAACTTTATTAGACCCTTTCTGTTTTGCTCCTCACAAATACCATAACATGATTTGAGGCTTTCCCTTTTTGTCAGCGTAAGTGCGTAAGTCCAGGGATAAATCAATTCATCTTTTCTGACAGCGTAACTGCGTAACTCCAGATATAGATCTCTCTTTATGACAGCGTAACTGCGTAACCTAATAGGACCATTTCCTTTTTGCTCAGCGTAACTGCGTAACTTTGTCAGACCCTTTCTCTTTTGCTCGGCGTAAATGCGTAACTTGGCTCTAGACCTCTCTTTTACTGAGAGCGTAACTGCGTAATTTTAGGTGTACCATAGACATCTTTTTCTGACAGCGTAATTGCGTAAGTTCAGCTGTGAACCTCTTTGCATGCGGACAGTGTAACTGCGTAACTTCATCCATGGACCATTTATTTTTGCTCTGCATAACTTTATTAGACCCTTTCTGTTTTGCTCCTCACAAATACCATAACATGATTTGAGGCTTTCCCGTTTTGTCAGCGTAAGTGCGCAAGTCCAGGGCTAAATCAATTCATCTTTTCTGACAGCGTAACTGCGTAACTCCAGATATAGATCTCTCTTTATGACAGCGTAACTGCGTAACCTCATAGAAGGACCATTTCCTTTTTGCTCAGCGTAACTGCGTAACTTCGACAGACCCTTTCTCTTTTGCTCGGCGTAAAAGCGTAACTCGGCTGTAGACCTCTCTTTGATCCGAGAGCGTAACTGCGTAATTTTAGGTGTACCATAGACATCTTTTTCTGACAGCGTAACTCCGTAAGTTCAGCTGTGAACGTCTTTGCATGCGGACAGCGTAACTGCGTAACTCCATTCATAGACCATTTATTTTTGCTCTGCGTAACTTTATTAGACCCTTTCTGTTTTGCTCCTCACAAATAGCATATGATTAGAGGTTTTCCCTTTTTGGCAGCGTAAGTGCGTTTTAGTCCAGGGATAAATCAATTCCTCTTTTCTGATAGCGTAACTGCATAACTCCAGATATAGATCTCTCTTTATGACAGCGTAACTGCGTAACCTCGTCGAAGGACCATTTCCTTTTTGTTCAGCGTAACTGCGTAACTTTGTCAGACCCTTTCTGTTTTGCTCAGCGTAACTGCGTAATTTTGGATCTAGACCTCTCATTTCCTGAGAGCGTAACTGCGTACCTTTAGGTGCACTGTAGACATCTGTTTCTGACAGCGTAACTGTGTCAATTCGGCGATGGATTATTGATTTCCTCAACGTAGCTGCGTAACTTCGTCAAACCCTTTCTCTTTTTCTCAGCGTAAAGTTCTGCGTATCTCCAGTGATGGACCAATTCATTTTACTCACAGCGTAACTGTAACTTCATCAGACCCTTTCTCTTTTGCTCGGTGTAAATGCATAACTTGGCTCTAGACCTCTCTTTTACTGAGAGCGTAACTGCGTAATTTTAGGTGTACATGTACCATAGACATCTTTTTCTTACAGCATAACTGCGCAAGTTCAGCTGTGAACCAGTCTTTACATGCTGACAGCGTAACTGCGTAACTCCATCCATTGACCATTTATTTTTGCTCTGCATAACTTTATTAGACCCTTTCTGTTTTGCTCCTCACAAATAGCATAACATGATTAGAGGCTTTCCCTTTTTGTCAGCGTAAGTGCGTAAATCCAGGGATAAATCAATTCCTCGTTTTCTGACAGCGTAACTGCATAACTCCAGATATAGATCTCTCTTTATGACAGCGTAAGTGCGTACAACCTCGTCGAAGGACCATTTCCTTTTTGCTCAGCGTAACTGTGTAACTTTGTCAGACCCTTTCTCTTTTGCTCAGCGTAACTGTGTAATTTCGGATCTAGACCTCTCTTTTCCTGAGAGCGTAACTGCGTAACTTTAGGTGCACTGTAGACATCTGTTTCTGACAGCGTAACTGTGTAAATTCGGCGATGGATTATTTATTCCCTCAACGTACCTGCGTAACTTCGTCAAACCCTTTCTCTTTTTCTCAGCAATTTTGCATAACTCCAGTGATGGACCAATTCATTTTACTGACAGCGTAACTGCGTAACTTCGTCAGACCCTTTCTCTTTTGCTCGGCGTAACTGCGCAACTTGGCTCTAGAGCGCTCTTTTACTGTGAGCGTAACTGCGTAATTTTAGGTGTACCGTAGACATCTTTTTCTGACAGCGTAACTGCATAAGTTCAGCTGTGAACCTCTTTGCATGCGGACAGCGTAACTTCATCCATGGACCATTGAATTTTGCTCTGCGTAACTTTATTAGACCCTTTCCGGTTTGCTCATCATAGTTCTGCCATTTCTCCAGATAATTATATTTCAAATTAGGTCAATCCAATATGGCTGCCAAAGCTTTTGACTAATCACCATCTTGTCACTGTACTGCATATGTATGCAACATATGATGTAAGAGCATTTGGAGTTATCAGCACAGACGGTAAAGGGCTTAAATATACACGTGTGCATCATTTTTCAGCCTACATGTATATATGAGTGTAACCCATCAAAACATTGTATTACCTAGAATTTGACCTACCTTGATGAAATAGTACGTTTTGATGAAGTTGAATAGGCTTCAATAAAGTACTGTAGTGTACATTTGAACAGCCAAGCCATATCCCTGCAGAAACTGCAACAACTAGAATTTGATCTTGATAAAATAGGCCAAGGTCAATGATATGGTTATCCAGCTGATGGCCGATAGGAGCAATTATTGTCTGGATCCGATTGGGTGAAAACTATGGTGGCCATCTTTAATTTATGGAGAGGAAACCTTGGTCGCCATCTTTAATTTATGAAAAATCTTTGATGATGTGTATCGCTGAGTGAGTGAGTTAGGGGTTTAACATAACGTTCAACACCTTGGAGGTCATCTTTAATTTATGCAAAATCTTTAATGATGTATATATCTCTGACTGAGTTAGGGGTTTAACGTCGCATTCAACACCATTTGGGTCATATAGCGACGATATACTATCTGCGATATGGTTAGCTGGACATATGTGACTATCCATGTACAGCCATCATGTAGTCAGTAGAGGAAATTAAACTTCCCCTTGTGGCAACAGACATGGTACAAAACTCGTGCCTCAACCAATTGGGGGCCATTTAAGTGTTCTATATGAAAGTTGAATAACCAAATCAGTTCCTCTGAGTGGCAGGAAGGATGGGCAGCCATGTTTAAGTTATGCAAAATCATTTATGATCTCTATCTCTGATACCGTTGAAGAAGAATTATGATGTCATCTGGTTTGTGAATTAATAGTTCCTGCTCTTCTCTCCTGCATACTGCTCTTCAGTGCCGGAGGGAGAGTTGAGTATGCAACCCAGCAAGCCAAATATCAACCGCTTTACTAAAAGTTTCTTAGTGTAGTTTTTTACCTTATTTCGGTACCTTGGCGGCCATCTTTAATTTATGCAAAAACTTTAATGATGTATTTCTCTGGTACCATTTAAGTGTTCTATACCGAACTTGGTATACAGCTTCGATGTATCAAGAGACTTGTAATGAATAAATTACAGGAGTTCCCCTGAGTGGTGGGAAGGATGGACAGCGATCTTGAACTTATGCAAAAGGCGTATTCCACGTAAAACTATACCACTTCCCGTCAAATTGTCCGTCTCACCGGAAAATGACGTTTCAAGTTTGTAACATTAAAAATGTTAAAAAACTGACTCTGTGTCTTGTACTGTGTTTGCTAAACACACAAATGTTGTGTAATGTATGCATATCTGAATATAAACAGTTTTACACTGCACATTTCTTATCTGCAGTATAATAGAGAGACAGAAATGTAAATGTTACTAATGTCATTTGTTCTAATGTCATATGTCCGTCCAACTTTATTTATAATATTCACCACAAAACAAATGTCAATTAAATTATTCAATTAAAGATTTACAGTGGTACTAGCTTGACCTTATTGAGATATATGTACCATTGCCAGTGTATTAAATACCAATACATCAATACTATGAGCATTTAAAAAACGTTTCTAATATAATTTCCGTCCAACTCCCTTGATGGAAAGGACATTAGAACTTTTTTGAAAAGGCTCAATATTACAGCATGGGTGACGACATACACTGACAATGGTACAGATATATCAATATGCTTGGCCTAATTCCACTGAGCATATGCAAGTGCTTCTGTTATAAGAAATTTCTTGTACATTTCTTCAAATAGATTTTGACGGACAACTGACATTAGTAACACAAATGTTACTAATGTCATTTGTGTTTTGTTCCGCTAAACTAAAAACTGTACAAATAATTCATAGGGGCACTTGTTTATTTTCATCTTATGCAATTCATTGACACATTTTAGATAATAAGGTACCGGTACAGGGAACTTTGTTTGTTTATGATGTCTTCCAAGTTATTGGTGTTACTAATGTCATATTCCGTCAAGGACGGACAGAAATGGGAGTTAGTGGTACAGTTTTGCGTGAAATCCGCCAAAATCATTTATGATCTCTATCGCTGATACCGTTCAAGTGCTTGATGTAAAATTTGGTATACCTCATTGATACATCAAGAGACATAGGATGAATGACAGAAGTTGTTTCTCTGATTGGGCAGAAATCTTGGCAACCATTTTTAATTTATGCAAAATAATTAATGATCTATATCTTTGGAAACGTTTAAGTGTTCATTATGAAACTTGGTAAACATCATCGATGCATGAAGAGACAACGAATGACAGAACCAGTTTTCTCTGATTGTTCGGAAACACACTTGGTGACCATTTTGAATTTATTCAGAATCATTAAAGATCTATATCTGATAATCCCTGGTTACTGTTGATGCACTATCGACTGTAAGCTTATGCTGTGATTTACGATGAGCAGAAGAGAAATTATCTGAGAAAGTTACGCAGTTACGTGGAGATTAAGAGAAAGGATTCAGGGCTGAAGTTATGCAGTTACGCTAAGGCCATTGTCACATGATTGGATGACCAGCCCTCATCTACATTTTGAGGGCAAATAATTAAAATATATGAGGGATTTACATTCTCATGAGTAATATTTACTCAGTTTCTTCAAATTCGTATACAACTTGTTTGCAATTTAATAATTAATAATAATTAATTTTTAGCATCTATCATGCGTATTTAAAAAATCAAGGTCCCGTAATGCTAAACAACCAATCAAGTGACAATGGCCTAACATAAAAGGGATTTAGGGCTGGAGTTACGCACTTACGCCAAGAAGGGAGAGGATGGATTTATCCCTAGACCCAGTTACACAGACAAATAAGGGAAATTCTCTGACGAAGTTACGCCGTTACGCTGTCCCAGTAATTAATAATAATTAATTTTTAGTATCTATCATGCGTATTTAAAAAATCAAGGTACCGTAATGCTAAACAACCAATCAAGTGACAATGGCCTAACATAAAAGGGATTTAGGGCTGAAGTTGCGCACTTACGCCAAGAAGGGAGAGGATGGATTTATCCCTAGACCCAGTTACACAGACAAATAAGAGAAATTCTCTGACGAAGTTACGCCGTTACGCTGTCCCAGAGAGAGGTCCACAGCTGGAGGTACGCAATTACATTGACAAAATAGAAACCCAGTTACGCGGTCACAAACACAGGTCTACACCTGCAGTTACGCAGCAAAAAGAGAGAAAGGGTCTGATGAAGTTACGCATTTACGCTGAGTAAAAAATAATGGTCCATCAGTGATATTACACACTTACGCCGTCACAGAGAGAGGTCTGCACCTGGAGTTATGCAGTTACGCTGTTAGAAGAAGAGCAGTTTCGCTGACAAAGAGAGATAGCCTCTAATGAAGTTACACGATCACAGAGAGGTCTATATCCCCAGTTACGCTGTGGAAAGAAAAAGAGTCTGACGAAGTTACGCATTTATGCGGAGTAAAAAGAGATGGTTCACCACTGAAATTATGTGGTTACGCTGTCACAGAGAGAGACCTACACCTTAAGTTACGCAGTTACGCTGTCAGAAAAAGAGCAAGGATTTATCCCTGGACTTACGCAGTTACGCTGACAAAGAGAGAAATCCTCTAACGAAGCTACACTGTCACAGAGAGGCCTATACCTCAAGTTACGCAGTTACGCTGCAAAAGGAGAGAAAGGGTCTGATGAAGTTACGCATTTACGCTGAGTAAAAAATAATGGTCCATCAGTGAAATTACGCACTTACGCTATCACAGAGAGAGGTCTACACCTGGAGTTATGCTGTCAGAAAAAGAGCAAGGATTTATCCCTGGACTTACGCAGTTACGCTGACAAAGACAGAAAGCCTCTAACGAAGCTACACTGTCACAGAGAGGCCTATACCTCGAGTTACGCTGCAAAAGGAGAGAACGGGTCTGATGAAGTTACGCATTTACGCTGAGTAAAAAATAATGGTCCATCAGTGAAATTACGCACTTACGTTGTCACAGAGAGAGACCTACACCTGAAGTTACGCTGTCAGAAAAAGAGCAAGGATTGATCCCTGGACTTACGCAGTTACGCTGACAAAGACAGAAAGCCTCTAACGAAGCTACACTGTGACAGAGAGGCCTATACCTCAAGTTACGCAGTTACGCTGCAAAAGGAGGGAAAGGGTCTGATGAAGTTACGCCTTTACGCTGAGTAAAAAATAATGGTCCATCAGTGAAATTACGCACTTACGCTGTCACAGAGAGAGGCCTATACCTCAAGTTACGCAGTTACGCTGCAAAAGGAGAGAAAGGGTCTGATGAAGTTACGCATTTACGCTGAGTAAAAAATAATGGTCCATCAGTGAAATTACGCACTTACGCTGTCACAGAGAGAGGTCTACACCTGGAGTTACGCAGTTACGCTGTTAGAAGAAGAGCAGTTTGGCTGACAAAGAGAGATAGACTCTAATGAAGTTAGACGATCACAGAGAGGTCTATATCCACAGTTACGCAGTTACGCTGTGGAAAGGGAGAAAGAGTCTGACGAAGTTACACATTTACGCCGAGTAAAAAGAGATGGTTCATCACTGAAATTATGTGGTTACGCTGTCACAGAGAGAGAGCTACACCTGAAGTTACGCATTTACCTGTTTACGCTGTCAGAAAAAGAACAAGGATTTATCCCTGGACATGCTGGACATAAGCAGTTACGCTAACAAAGAGAGAAAGCCTCTAACGAAGCTACACTGTCACAGAGAGGCCTATACTTCAAGTTACGCAGTTACACTGCAAAACAAGAGAAAGGGTCGTGCGTATGGGGGCAAGAGTGATAATACAAGTTGCAGTACATCCTTTGTCAATTATAGTTTATTACCCCAAATCGATGCCAGCAATTTAGCGCTGGAGATGGGTCGTACTAAAAACTGCGCGGAACTGCGCGGAACTGCGCAGAACTGCGCGGAACTGCGCGGAGCTTAATTTCAACTGCGCGTGGATTATTTGATAACACAGTGAAGCTGACAAAAAAATGATGGGATTCGGCGCTCTGTTGACAGGTTGAGATCTACGTGCGGTGTACAGTACCTGTTGTCTGGTTGTTGTTGTACGTTATCCGTGAGAATCTACCGGTCTCTTGAGCAGATGATTTGTTTTGTCATGTACTTTGTGTTGAGATAATCTTTGCAGTGGATTACAGTACCCACCACTTTCTGCACCCATATTCAGGGTCCATATTTTTTCAAATCTTGGCCTAAGCTGTTTCCGAGCTCCAACCCCTTTCTGAGTCTGTCGAGGTAACCCACCTACGTGGTTGAGTCGGGAACCAGCTTGTGTATTGATTGAAAATCAGCGCCACCTTGGTCGTGTGTAGCATGTGAAGGGCAGGCGCCTCGGAGCACGTTTGAAAGTGGGGGCTGAACTCTATATCGGGCTATGTTAATGCTGACTGGTGCTATCTAAGATAGGGACTTATAACATTGCAGTCTCAAAAAAGCGGGGGCTGTAGCCCCTGCGCCCTGCCTCCCCGGCGCCAGGTTCCGAGTGGCCCCTGAAGGGAACTAACTCCACTAAATCAAATATTAGTTCAAACTACCACCTAACCATCGCCCCACCACCCACCCACTCCCGAATGTCAGAACATGTAGCTATAGCTTCTCTCGTGACTTCTTACATGAGGGATGAACCCTATTTTGACAGCGAGACTCCCTCTTACTTCATCGCTCCAAGGAACTTTTTACGTAATATCAACAGTCAACATTCAATTCAAAATCTCAAACACTTGAACGGTGTAGTTACGTTACCAACTCGATCTCCTTATATACCCATGACGATAAAGCGAGGTCTTATCACAACCACCTCGCTGGGGGTCTAATAATACCCCAGCCACCAGTCAGATTTTTGGACTGGATTCCGGGCCGCGCGCACATCGCGGATATTACATCATATATAGTAAAATAGATGTTTGCCGAACATTTCGATTACTTTTCAAGTCTGCATAATACCTCTGTTGACCTAGCGTTAAAAAGAATTATCTGGAGATTATTTTCCCTGTTTATCTGGACAGAGCATATGAAAAGTAGTTCGCTCATGTGCAAAACTGAAGGAGTTGTTCGGCAGGATTCAAACTGAACCGTGCGTACGTGGGTTTTCCCTTATACGTCATAGCAACGTAGTAAAGGTCAACTTCCGCTATTGGAGGCAGGGAAGATACATGAGCCTGTGAAATGGAGCATGCGCTGTGGGGAGGATGGTCTTATCAGTGGGATTTTAACAAAATTAGCGAATGTGTTAATTATTTGAAGGGATTAGTGAACAAAGTTTTGCAATCAGTTAACGAAATTTACTAAATATAACGACAATGGAGGAACTTATCGAAAATCTATTCGCTCTTAACCCAGAAATTAAAATAATTATGAGCTGTTTTTTATATTTGCCGTTAACGACATGTGCACGTTTGACAAGAGAGACAACTCATATTGCTTCGTTTCACAGTTGACTTTGAAGAAATAGTTCACTAGTTTCTCACGTTTTTCCACACAGTTATCACTCGGTAGATGTCATATACGTCGGGTAGTTGGCCTGTGCAAAGCGCCCCCTATTGGTCAAGTGGCGCGAAATATGCGGTGTGAATCAGCGGGGGAACAAGGAGAGAAGGGACGTAAGTGAAACAAGCTGTTTATGAACGTATTAAGCGTATTGCGGGTCAAATATTGCGATAACATTTCCTTATCTCTTTACCGTGTTTATCAATAGGAAAATTTGATTTTTAGACTTTTAGACTTTTCTCTACATGCTCACCAATCTCAATAAGGTCCACAATTTGGCGATAAAATAAGAAAAATGACTTTCCTTCATTGCAATTATGCGAGCATTAATGCAAACTTAATTTATTACTAATATATGGTAAGCCATCTAATAATTCAATCCCCCTATCAAAATTCGATCATCCCCAATCTTTGGGACTAAATCCAATCAGCTGTTCTAACAAATTTGATCACCCTCTAAAATCACTGAAATAAAGAAATATTGGATTATGTGCAAGATTTTGGACCTTCTAGTAATAAAGTTAATCACCTCAGATTTTATGGTGGGACATTTCACTTCCTGTGATTGAATTATAAAAGTGATTAACATACATACCGGTAAATGGCAAGAGAAGGAAGAAGTGTGCTTTCAAGGGTTAGAACATGCATATGTGTAATAATCTTTCCCATAGTCCAGCAATGAAGTACAACAATTTGCAGGTTGCGAGTACAAACTTGGCTAAATAAAAAGATTAAAAAAAAAATGTTTGAGGACTTATGTTTTTAATTTGAACAAAGAATCTCCATCAATGTATCTTTTGACGAATCAAATAAAACGTAATTTTCTTCGTTCTAATTGTTCATACAAAGTGCTTTGCTGACCCCCTCTCCCATTATCTACAGCTGTCGGTATGCTAATGCTGGGGAAACGATTATGTTAAGAGGACAATAGAGACAAGGGCAATTACAGTGCTGGACACCACGTTATCAAGTTCTTGTTGCTTCTTATAAAAATGTATTGAAGCAACAGGAATCTGTGCCGACCAGCCACTCACCAACCACCTCTTGGCTTTCTACGATGGGAAATCATCATTTTGTATGAGAATATGAAATATATTGCACCAAAACTGAGCAAATCTGACAGTTATTTTGCATAATATCCAGCAAAATCGGCAATACATACATTCAAAAAAACCACAATAAAACATACATAAAGTTCCAGATATCCATTTTAAGTCAATTTTGATATTTGTAATTTATTCAAGATTGATGCCAATTAGTTTAGTTGCTAAATTCAAGAATCTTTTAAACATGAGCCTTAAATACAATGTAAATACAACTCCTAAAGTTGAAGTACTTCACCAGACTATATAATAAAATTGTTTGGAGAGTCAATTTTGTTGCCAGGATGTGATATGCAACATGTATCCTTGTAGGGAAGATCTAATTTGTTTACTCTCCTCTTTGCTGTTAGGCTGCTCAGCATGGTCAAGGACATTATAGTGTGATTAATAGAGTGTGAATGGATGTGTGTATTGACTTTATCAGCGGAAGTAAGTGTACATGTATTATCTACCAGACTTGAGAGGTTACACTATTGTCAGCACTGCTCACAAATATGACTTGACCAATTGTTGAGTCCCCTTTAGGTCATTATGCAACATACAGTTAATCATGGTTCATATTTTGAATGGAAGAATACCATGCTGTGGACTGCAGATGAATGAAGGATATTTCAACAGTTTACACTGATGGAGGATTGATAGACCAACAATACAGTACCGACAGAATAGAGTAAGCAAATGCAGCGAAACTGCCTTTATGTGTGGCAAATATAATATTGTTAAAAAATCATAACGAACTCAACTGGTTTGATTTTTAGTTACCTAGTTTCACCGTGTCTCGACGGTTTATCAAAGCTTTATTCTATCAATCTGAATACGGCTATTTATATACACACACATGTACCATACACCTGTATACTGTAGTCTAAGCAACAGTTTTTCACATATTTAACAAGAAAGTCATGGCAAACTCAAATTGATAATTTTTCGCTAACTAGCTTTACTGCATCCAGCAGTTATTCAAAGCGTCGTTTATTAAATTCAATTCGATTGCGGCTTATTTTATGTGCATAAGTCTTCACTCACAATTGGTTACGGTGGTCTGGGTGACCAATAATATACGTATGCAAAGCAATGCAAAACAAAACGGAACTAATATGTTGACACGCAAGATATAACAATAAGCAAACATGATAATTACAGAGAACGATCAGATTAAGAACAACTTATAGGGAACAGTGGCATAACTGTATGAAACCCGCACGTGGCTATTATTGTTTTGAAAATATATTGTTTTGGTAATAAAAGAGGAATAATATTAAGTGTGAATTAATTAATTTAATGCCCATACTTGTTCTATCCATGGCAGACAAACAAAAAGGTTATTCAACTTATACTACGAAATAATAGATTCCCGACTGTTATGATTATCCGAACAAGAAAAACTGATTCAAACCCTATGACAAACCCCAAGAAACGAAGACTGGGCGTATTTACCTGCTGCCTGTGTACACGCGACCGGTGTAGCAATAATGGTTGTTCTACAGTACAGTCCGGGGGACAACCTGTATCTGACAGTGGTTGTCCTGACTGAAACTGGGTGCCCCCCAGTTGCAGGTATCAGTTGTCTACCGATACATATTACTCTTGTACATGTTCTAATGCATTATATATTGCATTTGCGTCCGGACAACTATTCATGGGGGGGGGGGGCAACCTGTCTTATTACAACAGTGGCGATATTAGTTGCCCCCCATGACGTGCTGTCCATCGCATTATCATACAATCTAGGTCACGATATAAAAGTGAAAATTTTTCAACAGCTCAGCAGCTGTTTGAGGTGGTCCAGAAGAAATAGGCGCGGTAATATGGAGGAGCGGGATTCCAGTAAGTTGTCGGTTCGATTCCCATTTGCTCCATACTATTTTTAATACGATACAGTATCATATTTTCCATTCTGATTTTTTACGGATCATTTGTGGATTTATGACGGCAGGTTGACATTATATTTTGATGTTATATTTTTGTTACATATATTTTAACTATCATATTCTTTAGTTTTATTTTGCAAATATATTTGGCGTATTATTCGTCAGTTTCTTCCGATCACAATCAGCAGTGTTTTGAACTGATGTACATTTTATATATATAACAGCATATTTCGGTCTAAAAATAATCGACGTAGGCCTGCATAATAAGGTGGAGGCTAACTAAAACAATTCGGATTTTGAAATAGACAATGAAGGTGTAGATGTTAATCCGAAGGTGTTGAATCCGAATCTGCTTGCTCCCAGATTAATTTAACATATTGAAACATCAGAACTGCCAAGTAACCCTAATGACGAATGACAACTCACAAAAGTAAATGTTGTCCATGGGCAACCTCTCCTAGTAATGGTTGTCCGACGGACAACCACTAATCAGGACAAAGTTCACCTTCACACCGGTTCCTAATCGTGTCTCCTGATTGACCTATATAGTATTTTTTGCAACCACAACAGATCATAACATAGACGAGATTTCTGGAATTACAATAAATGTTAGCATTGATGTTGAAAGTATATCTAGTGACATTAAATGTGAAACAATTACCAATAATGAGGTTTTCTTTACAACATTTACACCGCGAGTTTCCACATTTTGAAGCTGTGTAATTGGAGGTGAGTGGGAGGTAAGAATTTTCTTGGGGCTAGGGGCCTGTCTCTTACCGTTTATTATTCTAGTTTGTTTGAAAGTTTGTTTGAGATGATCACTAGACTGCAACATTGGTCGATTGTTGTAAATTATAGGGAAGAATTTGAAATTGTTAGGGTTATGGGTGCATACAAACAAACAGCGTGTCTGTTTGATATTTTGGTCTCACCGTTCTGAGTGTTTGCACGTCAATATTTTTGGCCTGCTCATATAACGCTTGTATTATTGTCTCCCAAATAAATGAATTTCAGCATACATATAAGGCTCGAAATGAAAGGGGGTTCAGATTTGATCCCACACAAAAAAGAAAACAGAATGTTGGGATGACAATTTTGCATTTATTTTTCCATTTTCAGAAAAATTTATATATCTTAGTAAACAGAAAGTCGGACAAACACTAGAGACTAAAGTAATACTACACCTGAAACAACTTGAAAGGGCCTGCAGTTTTATTGACACAAGCGGATAACATGCTTTGTCAAGTGAAGTATATGCACTTAATTAATATAAACTAGGTACTGCAGATTACAAAACAAATTCTAGGTCACAAAGGAAATAAATTACAACTCCAGCCATATCCTACTCATATTTAGTGAACTGGAGTACACCAATATGCAAATTCTCTCTGTTCAAATTTGACAATTTTCATTTTTTGTAAAAACGCCCCCTTTTGAGTCATTACAATCGTGCCCTTAGGGCAACCCTAACAACACCTAGACCATTTGAGCTCTGTGTCTATCCTACAGGATCACTATACCCAAATTTCGTGAAAATCAAACAAGCAGTTGGAAAAAAATCATATCAGAAAGGTTTCTAATGTTCAGGACTACAGCGCCATCTAGTGATCAAATGACACATGCAAATGCAACCAGGCAAATTTCCCTGACATAGGGAGATATCAACCAAAGTTTGATCAAAAATATCCAATGGTTTTAGAGATATGGACATTTCAAATAGCGATGGCGGTGGCGGCCTACTTTAGAATTCAGCGGCCACTGATCGCAAAAGGAAATGATTTGCAGCTCCAGCCATATCATACTAATGTCCAGCTACCTGGAATACACTAATATATTATCTCTATTCGAATCGTTCAATTTTTATTTTTTGAAAACGTCGCATTTTGAGGTACCAAAATCGTACACTTAGGGTCACTCTAACATCACCAAAACCCTTTCAGTTCTGTGTCTATCATGCAAGATCACACTATAACCAAATTTGGAGGAAATCGAAAAAGCCATTGCAAAAAAAAGGTTAATAATGTCCATAACTTCAGCGCCGTCAGTAGTATACAAAGGCTAAATTGAACAATATTGACCTCAGAAATTTGCATATTTTGTGGAGGTCACGTGGAGGTCACACAGCCAATGAGGAGCGAGTATTTTGACCTCTGACCAAAAAGCTACCTCCAGCACAGGAGAGTTCCAAATTTGCATATCACGTGACCCAGGTCAAAGATGTATTCCTCCGCGGTGATGCGGTCATGTCTGGCGGTGATTCGGTCTGCTTCCGCGGAGAAAAGTAGTCCCTAGATAAAATGGTCCGATGGGGTCGAGTGAGGTATCAAAGTGAAGCTTATGTGAAGGGGCATCTAATGGGCTGGGTGTGGGGTGGTCAAAATGGCAAGTGTGGGAGGTGGTGGTGGGTTCAAAATGGCGGCTGTGGGTGGTGGTGGGTTCAAAATGGCGGCGCAAGGGAGCAAACGAGGCGGTGGGGAGGTCACGGGGAGAAAAACCCCTCACATTACCCTCAAAAAAACCTCTAAGCCATATAATAATAATAAACATAATCTATAGGTGTTGTACCATGTTAATAGCATCAGTCTAGCATCTGTACCACCCTAGGGTCGAGCGTTTATTGTCCCGTGTATCTCCGCAGAAAATCAACAAACAAAATGGCGGCTCCAGGATGGTGTGGGGACGCCCTTTCCACATCACGGCGTCGATCATAGCGCCATCTGCACACACTGACGCAAGGGAGACAACTCGTGTGGCCCAAGGATATGGAAATAGCCGTTTTGGAGCTAGGGGAGTTACTACTGGTCCAGTGAGGTCGAGTGATGTATCAATGTGAAGCCTATGTGAGGGGGCATCTGATGGGCTGGGTGTGGGGTTGAACTAGCGTCATTCTGCGCATGCGCGGTGGCCCAAGGGTATGGAAATAGCCGTGTTGGAGGTAGGGGAGTTACTACTGGTCCAGTGGGATCGAGTGAGGTATCAAAGTGAAGCCTATGTGAGGGGGCATCTGACTGGACTAGTGGGTTTGAAATAGCGTCATTCTGCGCATGCGCGGTGGCCCAAGGGTATGGAAATGGCCGTGTTGGGAGCTAGCGAAGCCAATAATGGTCCAATGGGGTCGTATGAGGTATCAAAGTGAAGCCTAGGTGAGGGGCATCTGACTGGACTAGTGGGTTTGAACTAGCGTCATTCTGCGCATGCGCGGTGGCCCAAGGGTATGAACATAGCCGTGTTGGCATGTAGGGGAGTGACTCATGGTCCAATGGGGTCGAGTGAGGTATCAACGTAAAGCCTAGGTGAAGGGGCATCTGACTGGACTAGTGGGTTTGAAATAGCGTCATTTTGCGCATGCGCGGTGGCCCAAGGGTGTGGAAATAGCCGTGTTGGAGCTAGCGAAGCCAATAATGGTCCAGTGGGGTCGAGTGAGGTATCAAAGTGAAGCCTAGGTGAAGGGGCATCTGACTGAACTAGTGGGGTTGAACTAGCGTCATTCTGCGCATGCGCATAGACGTTTTGGGATGTAGGGGAGTCTCTAATGGTGCAATGGGGTCGAGTGAGGTATCCAAGTGAAGCCTAGGTGAAGGGGCATCTGATGGGTTGGGTGTGCGGTAGGAATATCATTCTGCGCATGCGCAGATGCAATGCGGAGCTCTCGTCCAATCAGAAGCGAGTATTTCAAATCCGCCAGGGAGCTCTCGTCCAATCAGAAGCGAGTATTTTGACCCGGTGCATTATGGGACATATCCAAGATGGCGGCACGTATGTTCAAGATGGCGGCACATCCGGTGTCGAAAACTGGCCATTTCTGTCGGGATGTGGTCACCTAGTGTCGAAAACTGGACCCTGTATGGGTCCCGCTAGGCGTGTTGGAGCTAGGGGAGCCACGAATGGGCCAATGGAGTCGTATGAGGTATCCATGTGAAGCCTAGGTGAGAGGGTTACACTAGGGTGTCGTATCCATTCTGCTGCGCAGGTCACGTGGGAGTTGTGACGTCACTTCCGGTTGGGGTGAATGGGGCGTGACCTTGGGTACATGTCTAGACTTGTTTGTGTGTGTTGATGTACTGGGGGTTTTTTTTCCCCCACAATGGCGTTCATCTTCGGACGTGGTTTGGTGGGTCTGCGCAAGTGTGTGACGCGCGCGGAGTATTATACAATCGGATAGCGGTTGTCGTGAATAACAACAAGTTCAGCAATGTTTATATAGTTTATTACCCCAATGTTACATCATACCCAGGCTGGGGGAGCCACCCTGGGTATGTTTAGTATGTTCACAGCAAAACAAATTGAAATATCAAACACCATGTTTTATTATTTAACACATTGTCACATTAGGTACAAGGGTTTACTGAGCTCAAGTCGGCGAGCAGCATGTAGACATAGAGTGTGTGTACGGCATGATATTCATCAGTGCACGGGTGACGCATTCAACCGATGGGGGTGATCGGTCAGCTTGGTCAGGAAAAACGTGACATTGGTTACCCTCTCTACCACCCATTGAATGTTGGGGCGTTGACGATGCGCCCATCTCAAGGGTTCCACGGTGTCCAGTATCTCCAGCATCGTCTCTAGTGACCCCCGATTAATGATGGGGACCGGCTGGTCAAACACATGGTTGTTGGCACTGGGATAATAATACTGTAACTGGTCCGTCTTTTTGTGACGTAAGATGTACCCGAAAGCGACATTCAATGTAAAGGCCGTAGTTTGATCGTTGAAGATGGCTTCCACGTAGCTGCGTAGACAGGTGCGGTTGGTCAGTGGGAAATTGTAGATATCTTGAGGGTGGAAACAGTACCGTGTCATGGACCAATGGCGCCGATCGATATCACTGATTGGATGGTTGTCCTGTAAGAGATCGCTAGGAACATTTATGGGCTCCACCAGAAAATGTTCGATGTTGTCAGGACTCGAAACCGTAACGCTGGGGTCCGGCTGGATATTCAGGATCTTCTGAACTGTGGGTATAGGCGGGCTCTCCTTCATCGCATCACCAGTGGCGTTCGTCTTCCCGGGCTTATCTTCACTGGATCTCACCTTCCTTGGCTCCTCTTCAGTAGGAAGTTGTCGCTCAAACCGTAGAGACGGACCATGAATCAACCGTTGGTGTCGCAGCAACTGACTGCGTCGTTTGAAGAGTTGATCACAATCCTCGCATGGACACTTGGGTGGCCCATGAATTGAACGTTCGTGGCGCAGTAAAGCATCTTCCCGATTAAATGACCGTGCGCAGGTTATACAAGTATACAGTCCATCGTTGTGGGTGGAGGCCTCGTGGCGTCGTAAATTATCTAGACGAGTAAACTGCTTCTGGCAAGTTGTACAAGTGAACATCTTGGTGGTTGATAGAGTGTCTGATGAAATGGCAAGGCCGCTTCCCTTTTATAGCACGCTAGCTGGTAATCTATTTTTAGCACACTCTACCCCAAGTCGAGGATCGACACTGGTGTACTGGTGTACCACTGAGCCGCATTGCGCGCGCACGCATGAAGACCCTTATACATACCCAATGCAGGCGCAGACGCGAAGTGCCCGGATGATAGACACGGACGTCACCGATCCGAAAAGACACGGACTTTACCGAAAAGACACGGACTTTACCGAAAAGACACGGACGTACCCGAAAAGACACGGACGTACACGAAAAGACACGAAGGTGAACGCCATTGTGGAAAACCCCCACAGACAGGTCAGTACATGCATTCCTATGATGTTCACGCATAATAAAAGGATTGATCTGTAATCTGTGTTGTTGTTGTTGCTCTCTATTTTGGACTAACCCATCAGAATAGTACGTATCACGGCCTACACCCGTAGAGCTAGGCGCGCATGTGTGACATGGTCTATAAAACACGTCTCTCGGGATCACACACCTTCATTTCTACGGTTGCAGAGCCATGACGGAGATCCAGCCCTGTGCGACTCGCATTTTACAGCATGCCACCGCGGTGAATTCATTCACGGGTTACCGAGCAGTGGTCCGGTCCATGTTTTTGCAGATGGCGACGACAACGAGGGACGACGCCAGATCCTGAACGAGTTCACAGAAGCGGTCCTCCACAGACTGCACTCGATGGAGAGGCGTGCCATCACTCACCACTACTGGACTATGACAGCCATCCTTGATGCTCGCGCTATGGACCAGGAGCGCTCACGCCAGAACCAGCGCCGGCTGGTTGGCCTCACACTAGTCTGTGCCCTATTGACCCTGGCGCTGTGGTATTGACAGTGGGGACTATAAATACGAGGGTCAGACAGAGTGTGTGTCATTCACCGTTCGACATTGGACCAAGCATGTCACCCGTCCTACGAACCATCCTGCCCCTTACACCCCGGGTGGGGTTACACGTCTATGAAGATAAAGTCACCCTGGTGGAAGACCATGGAGTTTGCTGGTCGCCCGCTGAGACCGTATCGAATACGGTGACGCTACACCGTGACGGCTGGACCAAATTTAAACGGGTGTTGAGCGGCGAGCTCGATGGACACGTCACCCACATAGACAATGCCATCTACGTATACCGTGGACCTTTCTTCCCACGTCTGGGCCGCTACCAAGATGCTACGCGAAGCTTCACCCTAGACCCCGATGTGTGGACAGCCTTCGAGAAAGTGGTGTCTATCGTGGACCAGCTGTTTACACCGGACGAGCGGTCATCAGACGAGTTGGAGTGGGATCGTGCCCTGAGAGAATCGGCGGCAGAACCCAATGAACAACTACATGAGCCCGTCGACGATGCCATTGATTACCCGGCTACACTCAACCAGCCCAGTGATATGACCACCTGATCCTTTTGATCTCACGGGGTTGTCCCTATAAATACGAGAAACAGTCAATTCTGGTACCATTCACGTACTGACCATGGCGGAGCATATGATACTGGCGTATCTCAGCTTGACCCCCGAGGTTTTCCTGCACGTGTATGCGGATACGGTCGATATCATGGAGGAGATGGGAGACACGGACCCTACACAACCGTGCCCGGCTCACATTCATCTGTCCCGAGAGGGCTGGACCAAATTCAAACGGGTGTTGTCTGGTGAACTGGACGGCGACCTCATCCACTTGTGTCACGATGTGTACATCCGACGCGGCCCTTTCTTGGCTCAATTGGCTCGGCTAGATGGGGGTACAGTGCATTTTACCCTTCACCCTGATCTATGGTCTGCATTGGAAGATGCCGTGGTAGATGTGGATGAAGTGCTTATCAAGCGGTCATCAGACGAGTTGGACTGGTCATTTGCCATGGACACTGTGAAAGCCAATGAAGAAAATCAGAAAGAAACTGCGGCCCAAGATATACCCGTTATAAATAAACGATAGAGCCAGGGTCCATCATCATTTTGTCACCATGAAGCGCTGGGAGAAGGTGCTGGATAATTTATACTACAGTCCCGACAGTCCGGCGGCCTATAGTGCATTGTCGGCTCTCTATCGAGCGGCCAAACCCCAGGGGATACAACGTGCCCAAGTCCGAGATTGGTTAAGAAGACAAGACACCAATACCTTACATCGATCTGTCCGTCGCCATTTTCTACGGAACCGGGTCATCGTGGCAGGAATAGATGCCCAGTGGCAAGCGGATTTGGTCGACATGAGCGCCTTTGCCAAACACAACGATGAGAATCGGTATATCTTGACGTGCATCGATATCCTATCCAAGTATGCGTGGGTGGTACCCATCCGGACGAAAACGGGGGCGAATCTCATAGCGGCGTTCAAAGACATCTTCAAGACCGGGCGCAAACCTTTGTATTTGCAAACCGACGAGGCACGGAATTCCTCAACAGACCGTTCCAACAGTTTCTGAAAGCCCAGAAGGTGTTTTTCTTCCATACGTACAACGAGACCAAGGCTTCCGTGGTGGAAGGTTCAACAGGACATTCAAAGGCCACATGTATAAATATTTCACCTATAAGAATACAAGGCGGTACATCGATGTTCTCCCGAAACTTGTGAGTGGTTACAATC
>JAVTVY010000128.1:0-33173 GCA_036873755.1 Hanleya hanleyi
AAACATAAAAACAATGTGAAAACATCACAGACAATATCAAAGACAACAAAATACATTGAATACATCACTGATGATTTAGTGTTCTCGTGGGTGCCTTGGGTTATACTTGTGATGTCAGGTTAGGATATACATGGGCTAAGACTGCTGTGCAATAAAACATATATATAAATATTATATGTATTTATTTAAATTTGTTGATCTTTTCGTAATTATAAGCTGCTATTTCTATGTTAAAACAACACGTCTATGATTATCTATTGATACTATCTGTAGATATTCCATTATAATTGAACATTACATACAATTAATCCTTGTAAGAAATTTCTTATTTTAATTTACTTCGGATTCGGAAGTTATTTTTGGAAAAATGGTTTCGGTAACTGTGTATGCTTAGTTCCAACCGACCTTCTGGGGCCTTATAATTCACGCGCCATTCTGAACGTATTTACTTCAAGAATTCAAATAAGACCGCTGTTACATGCAACACATAAAATATATCACATTTGGTTAAAGTTACGGTAGCATTAAACAAACTTGACCCAAATCTGCACCCTTAAATATAGTTAAAAGTATTAATCACAATGAGCACACATCAATAAAGATTCGGACATTTGAAAGCTAACACAATGCCGCTTTTAATTATTTGTCATATGTCAAAAAAAATCATTGTTCTTGCTAAAACTTATATTTACAAATTGTTAATCGAGAAAGAAATAAATTTTAAAAATGAAAGAAATGAAGATTTCTTTTTGGGATGGGGCGTTGAAGGAATTACGGAGCTTATGAATTACCATGGAAAGATTGATATTCAATAAATGATATCGCGGTGCTTGTGGAATTCGGGGCTGGCGTTTGTTTACTACACGTACATATAGCCATCAATATAATAGACTAGATATAATACAAATTCAGATAACAATGAATAATACGGTCGAGGATTGGCAAGGAGATAGCCTTCAGAACGAACCGAATAACCATGCAGGGTTTGACGCGAGGGTGTCTACTCAAGCCGGGGAAAAAACGTGCAATAATTACTTCTGTCGTCTAATTATGTAGCTGAACTTCAACATCTAGTTACACGTAAAATTAATTTACTGCCTATCCAAACGTCAGAGAATTCTGCTTTGAGTTAACGGATTCTTTTCTCCGTGCCCACGGAGATTGTGTTATCAGGCTGGATAATGCGAACATCACTTGATTGTATTATTGCGCCATCGTTTTCCAGCGAACGATCGAACGATGGCAAACAAAGAAGGAAAAAAACGCAATGATTTTCTGTAAAACGAACGACTTCGTTCTCTGGCGAACGAACCAATGCGTTGAATGGTTTTTTCAATGGTTTTCCACGAAAATCAAAACGATGGGTGTAGAACGACTTGGGGTTTTTTCGGTAATTTAAACGAACGAAGCAAAAACCATAATTGGGAACGCTCCCTAAATTACTTTTACGTGTAACTAGATGTTGAAGTTCAGCTGCATAATTAGAAGACAAAAGAAATTAATGCACAGGCTTTTGCTCCGGTTTGAATTTGTATTATATACAGAGTCTACTATATTGATAGCTATAAGTACGTGTAGGAACAAACGATACACCAGCCCGTGGTGACGCCTTTCGGTTTCCTCTCCGTTCTATTTCGATCGAAACGTCTGGGTTTTAAAAATGGACATTTTATTGGTAATCTGGAAGGGGTCCCGGTTTCTATATGTCCGTATCTTTGGCCGTTTCGTCGCTTCTCAGACGATCGGAGTGTTGTGCGGGCACCAAATGTTGGGACCGCTTGTCGTATACGCAATATCGCGGTCAAAAATGGAATCCCGACAAAGATTTTTTCTCGGAAACATCTTTCTTCCATACTATTGAACGTTTAATCGGTATGTCCATGTCCTGAGGTTTTCCTAATCCAATTGAAATAAAACGTTTCGTTTATCTCTAATGAATATATATTTGAATTATATTCTCTTACCTGGATAATTGATTGTATATCCGACGCGGAATAAATGACATATTTAGGGTATTCTTTGCCTCTTTTGCAGAATACATAGAACATAACCGTAGTGTTTAACGTCATAACGCGAAATAAGACATGAACTACGGTCGATTTTGGAAATAAATTAATCGATGTCATTTGTGTTAATGACACCGACAGGTGCACCTCCCTTCATAAATGACCTGTTGATACTGGATCGCAGAAAATAAAATGAATTCTTTACCTTCCGGTTAAAGAGTTGTTTGTATATGTCGGCCATTGGCGGAGCGCGTTGTTAGTTTCACAGTGTGAATCAATCAGTTTCATGTCGGGTAAATACTTACAGGCGTTGATTGCAAATTCAACTCAGTCTTAGTGATGTTTATTTCACGCGGCTATTGACCTCTAATAATTGTAAACCGGACGCAATGCTATTAACTGGAATTGAAGAGTTTTAACGTTTTTATTTTATTTCCATGAATCTCTATTATTGTATTTATTTTCTTCTCAGTTATAGGCCCGATTGTTCCCAAATTAACTCGACATGAACTTCCCGTAGAAGAACTCTCTGCCAAAGATATCAAAACAAGTTCAAAGAAGGAGATTATAAGACTGCTTGACAATTGAAATTGGAGGTGTTGATCATTCACACGTAACACCATAGTCGGTCTGTGAACAACCGTCGACGTAAGAAAACAGCGAAGTGGAGGGGTCGGGGGGTTAATTTCTTTGAAAGAAAAAATTCAAACAACATTGTTAGCGGGCGTGCCTTAATAATATGCTTACCTTGTATTTATTTGGTGCTGATTTCCTGTGTCCAGCAAATTAACCAAATAAAATAATTAACGCCCAATTGAAGACGCAATAAAGTTTTGGACCTACGGTCACACACGTTTTACTATCAACGGTACTGCTTTGTCCATGATGACGCTGACATGGAATGCTGAAAAACTTAAATCGAGCGTTCATTTTAAATTCCTGCGGTTTCGAGTGAATTAGTCGATTCTTCCTTACTTCTATTTATATCTCCCTCTGCTCTCTCATTGTTATTTAATTATTTATTTTAATATTTAGCGCTGCAAAAGATCTTAAATGAACTAAGAAATGTACCGTGAAATGTAAATAAAACATTGAGTTGATGGGCCGCGAAATCCGTATGGGAAGCGGCCCTTAAACTACAATTTCAATCGAATTACCAGTCCGCCCTGTGGTCTTCAATGTCATCATTTGTCTGAATAACGGGGGAATCTCTAACGACGCATCGAGTCAAGCTGCTGTCAAATAAATATTTATCAATAAAGATTTTCTCCCATTCTGATATACTTTCAGAACAACATATGTAATTATATTCTAGGCTTGCAGAATCCCGTACACTTCATCACGTCCCATGCATGGTCTTCTCTTCAGTGAGGGCATATGTCATATCTCAGTTTAACCAACCAGCGCCCGAGCTCGGCGATGTTCGGTTTCACTGAGCCATGTGAGCCGTTACATGCATAGATAGACACATTTTGCTGTAAAAATCAAGCCATGCTGCTTATTGAACTCTGATATTTCAGTATGTATCGCAAAATACATGGCATGATGGCATTTTAACTGATTAATAACTTTGAAATGAAAATGTTTAGTTTAAGAATAACACTAAATTGTGTTGACATCGAAAATAGGCATTCAATTCTTCACAAATCGCTGCAAGATAGGATCAATCTATAATACTTAAACAAGCGTAGTTTATTAAATGAAATTAAATACAAATAATATCAATCATTCAACAATACAAGAAATTTTGGTGAATCTTGTCTAGGCTGAGTTGTGCGGTGCCGTTGGTGGGGGCCGGGTGTTTGTTTTGATCTTGAAAGTATATGTCGGACCGATACTCAATATCGGGACTATGTAATATTTAATTTCATTGGTCAGATAGTAAGACGGTTACAGTATCCGTGTTTAATCAGTGTCAGGACATTTCGGCACGCGACATTTCGGCAAGTGACATTTCGGCACGCGACATTTTTCCACAAAGTGAAGGGTACAACATTTCGGCACCCCTTTTTGTCAGACCAATTGCGCTAAAAGTGAAGATTTTCACATTCTTTTTTAACATATGGTCAACATATATAAACATATCGTTGTAAGGGTTACCAAGTTGTAGGTTATCATAGTTGCTCACGATTATCTGCGACATTTCGGCAACTTTTTTCACATATTAGGGTTGATGGCGATTGATTGGTGAGGTTTTTACTCGTGCTCTATGAGCAATTCACAACATTTCTAAAACCAACTGCTTATGTGAAAAACGTTGCAGAAATGTCGCAGATATTCGCAGCCAAAACAATTACGACTTGGTAACCCTTAAAATAGTCTGTTTATATGTTAACAAAAGATAAGAAAATCGTAATTTTTAATATGATTTGGCTCGTTAAGAAAAGTACCGGAATGTCGTGCGTCGAAATGTCGTACTCTTCACTTTGTGCCGAATGTCGCGTTCCGAATTGTCGCTGTTTGCGGATTCGTTTAATCATAATGATTTTTTTAGTTCTTTCCAATTCTATACAAATATTAATCCATTGTCACTCTTAATGTAACAGTCTTATCACTGTCATCACCATTTCATGCCACCTTTTTCATTTTCACAAATATCCACAGTACCCATTTTTCTTCAATTGCCTGTTTTAGATAGAAAGAAAAGTTCAATATTAAAACAATCAGAGAGTACACTAAGAGAAACACAAACCAACTGACAAACACGCATTTCCCAACTGTAACCAAAGTGGTCCCAAAAGAAAACATTCTGGCCACACATGGGTTAATAATATTAACATTATATTATAAAAAATAAATTATATATCATTTGTTTGATGCCGACAGTATACAGGTATTTGAGAAAATAAGACAAACTATATAAACCAGTTATCGGAACAGAATGAATTGAGTTAGGTTGAAATATTCTGAACAGAATGATCATGTGTACGGCTTCTCGTCATTAAATCAGCAGTCCCAGTGTTTGGGTTACGACACTGAATAGTCCATGATAGATTATATTTATAAATCCTCGTCCGAATGCACACACACTGTGGTGAGTTTAATACGGTGACTGGTATATACCGGTAGGCCTGTTATCGACGGTTTAACAGCCTACACGTATGAGCTACCTTCATTCAAGCAGTGTGTGGGCGTGTCTTAGTGTGACGTCATTCAGGCGGCACTACTTTCGTTCGTTTTTTCTCCAGCAAGTCACAGCCTTAGAAACTCTATAGAAAACCATCGAAAGAACGCAATGGTTTTTTCTTCGTTCGTTTTTTCAATGTTTTTTTTGACCATGGAAACATGAACGTTAAATGGAAACGGCCCCTTACCGTAACCATTCGATTTTGCTAAATCAAAATAGTGTTATTTGGGTAGACATAAACGAAATCAAGGGCGAGTTGGCTGACGGGTCGGCATGAAAATCGTTTATTTTAGATATAAAGCTAATCAAATTCTTGAGATCTGCTGGATGTCATCGATACTAAAGTGCAGGATACCCGACTGAAAGAAATTCGCTTGCAGCACATGCGATTTGTTGACAGCAAAGTAGTCCGCGAGTGACGTCACAGCGAAAAATAACCAGTGTTTCAGTGCATCTTCAGTCGTAAAAGCCAACAAAATCTGTATTATTTTAATGTTTTAAAAAAATCAGGACAAAGTAGTACAACAGAAGTATATAATAAAAAGAAAATCACCTGTTTCTTGACGAATACCATAATATTTCATCTCGTGGGGTGAGAAAATTGACATTTTCACTCATGGCTTCGCCACTCGTGAAAATACCAATTTTCTCACACCACACGATGAAATATTTATGGTATTCGTCAAGAAACAGGTGATATCCTCTATTTACGTCATGGAACATCAGAATCCAATACGATACCTACACGATTCATTTACACAAAACTAAAATTGGAGTGAATCCTCACAGTCCAACAAACGAGGCCCCGGAAGATCCGGGGATCTATATCACCGGTAAGTTCTGAGCGTTTCCCCGAAATAAATAGGAACATAATGGTTCTATATGCTTCTATATTTTTACATATGTTTCCCATAAGCAAGAATCGATATTGAAAATATCACATCTTATGTTTGACTCCGTTTGAATGTCTGGTTTAACACATACAGTTCCTACCTATAACACATCACGTCACGTGGTGCACTCGAGGCGATAATGTCTGATTTTAGATATATATATTAAAACTCCAACTTAAACAGTATACGCTCAATCACATGAACAAATGATGGTCAGTTTAGTACACCTATAAATGAATCGTGTGAATTATATAATTATAGTATACTATACTATAAATATATAATTCACATTCGTTTATTTTACATGTATATCAATTTAAGACATTATTTCTACGTGGAATCACATTGTTAGCTGATCCCTCAATACATATTTCGTCCCCGAGGCCCGCCCCCTGTACAGACCTTTTGGTCTTTGATATATGTTGGCATTTGTGGGAAGTTGATGGGTCGACATCGGGCCTTACAGACTAGTCTTTTGTGTTAATTGCGGTTATTTACATCTGACGACGATACAGCTCACCAATCTCCAATGTACGAGTTGTCACAGCGAAACAGCTCACCAATTACCAGTATACCAGTTGTCAGAGCATTTCCATCTTAGCTCTCTAGATTTGTATCTAATACCGCTTATGCCGGTGCTAGGGGCCGTGTGGTCATATCATCCATGTTGCCACATGAACAGGTACAATAAAAGCGTACCTGAGATACAACGCATATCACGAATCGTCAGATTCTTGGTATGTGCTTTAGAATAGGTTTACCAGAAGACTATTCTGTGAAGTCATATGACGCAGTATGTCGGCACCTCTCCCCACTTCCCTTATATGTGTTGTAATTTGTAGTTTTCAGGAGGGGGGGGGGGGCGTAGCTCCGACCGTCAATTTATCAAAATATGTCCAGTGCGTAACGATCAACTATTAACTCTAGTCTCCGTTTGCTATGTAGATCCTGGTGAAAATGTGGTAACAGTTAATATAGATAAGTGATTTGCCATATCCACTTGTCAACACTGACTTCTTCTCCACGTGGGGTCCTCAGTGCACTGTCTTGACTTGGACGTAGATAGTGAATGTTTGAGACAAACAGAGAACGAAACACAGTAGCTGTGTGTAGGGAGAAGGGTCGTTGATTTACGGAATTACACAAGAAAGTAGAAAACAATAAGACAAGAGCCGCCTGTTTTAACGAAATATGGCAGACTCCTTCCGTAATATATAATTAACAAAATTTGCGAAGTTATTCAAAATCACCATCATACGAGCGAGAAAATTAACAATGATTGTCTATTGTAGCCCGCTCAGATGTGTTAAAGACCGACGATAAATCGGCGTTATTGTTGTGATGCGATTTAGAAAAAATACATTCCTTGTCACCTTGAAATGGCCATTCCAGCAAGACCATGTAGTCTCTCTGATATGTCTTAGTTGTTTAGTTTATTTCATTAACAGGAAACCACGACAATGTTACATTGTAATAAATGAAATAAAGAAATTATTGTACATTTATTATATATACCCGGCGCATGGGTCTTTTATGAACCTTGATGTCAATTGCCGGTCTCTCCTCAAATCCACACCCTGTGAATATAATCTGTGTATGAGATCGCCCTCGTCACCAGGAGGGCGGGTCTAATAATTCTCATATCCTGTGCTGTACATGTATATCTTCGTTGTGTACGTTTTCATGGCGTAACACGTTCTCTAGTTTTATCGTTTTATAATCAGGGAAGTTTTTAATCAGATTGGACTTTTTTCTACATACATCTAGGCCTCTCATTATACTAATACCCCCGACCAACCATTAATTATGACAGATACACTTAATCCATTTTTGGCTTGATAACTGTGCGTATGTGTACGCGAGAATTATAGACACCGAATCACCTTAAGATATCAAACTACGACTTTGAATTCTGAACAATATGTACCGGCCTAGGATTATGATAATAGGCTCAAGATGTACCTAACCTCAGTCTGACAAAACAGATTCAAAATGTCTCAATGGCCCGATGGGCTACAATGAAAAGCGGCAGGGTAACGCCCCCCCCCCCCCCCCTCCGCCACCTCTCCCCAGCTCGCCTCACCACCCCTCGCCAATACGGAGAATTCTGCCATTGACCAGATATAACCTCTCCCCCACCCGCCAGTTTGTAAACGTCGTAAATATTTAGTAGGCCATATCGTACTTCACCTCAAGTTTTCGCTATTATTTCATGATACACGAACAAACTTCGTATAGACCAGCTTTACTCAGCAAATGAGATTGGATCCGCTACGTATTTGTACTTATGGACCCTTCGTGCTGATTTCCGCTCATATTTGGTGATTAACAGCAGATATTGATAGTTGAACACTGGTATCGTCTGCGCGTCACCGATAATCCCGATAAGCGAAAGACCCGTTCCTCCGCGAGAACATTTATCTCTACCGGCGCATCGACCCATGACATCAAAGACTGACCACTAAGATATTAGCGGTGATTTAATAATTTGTCACCAACAGTGGAATCACATCTCGGAGACCTAAACGATGATTTTAACAAACGTCACCAGTATCAGTAGTTTAATTGAGCGATTCCGTATCCACTCTGCTATAAGCGCCTTATACCCGATTTATTATCTCTAGGTTGAATGATTATTATCTCAACTTGATTCAGCTATAGAATAGAAACAGAATAACTCTACTTCATTGAATTTTACTGACATTAATTTGGATCATGTTTGACATCTCTAGTCCGCTTATACATATGTATTGTAACGTGTCCAATGCAAGTAATGGGGTGATCACATTTTTAACCATATTCTACTTATGACCTAGTTTTATCGGACAAAAAGAAGACAACTACCTTCATTATAAAACACGACCCAACGCTCATATATCCTTCTGCATTTGTGTACGGTCAATTAAAGTAAGTGAAGTCAGATTCAAATTCACCATGGACTAGACACGTCGGATTATCTCATAGTTCCGGGTATATAATATATATAATGACACGTGCTTATCAAGGTTGAGACAGATGTAGTGTGCCTTGCAGTGAATGGATGTTAACAGCACAGCTGAATGATGATATACATGGCCGGTAGATTAGACTTAATGGTCCATTTTGTATGGATTTCCGTTGCTTCAATTCATTGTATGTATACATGTATAAGAACGGCATAATCCGTGCCTTATGAAAGCATCGAATCATATTTACTTAGTCATCAAGGGCGAATGATATGAATAAATATACCAGTCTTTCTCGATACTCCGCTAGTTACTTAAAGGTAATATGTATACACAGAAGAGAGATAGTCTGTTTGGATTGTAGGATAGCCACTCTTCTCAGAGACCTGAACGAACTCGCCGTGTAAACTGAATATCATCAAAGCTTTGCATTACATTAGCACAAAGGGTTCAGCTTACAGAGACTTTCGCAATGCAAGTTAGCTATTCAACAGATTTCACTTTAACCTATATCTTTTCATGAAGGTCTTATATACCATTCAATGGTAAGTGTTATATTGACCTGGTTAAGCCAGTTAAACATCATATGTGCTAAACAAGTCTGTTCCCCCGTATACTTGTACAGTGGGCTAACCGCCTATTCCCGGAGCTGTCTTACATCTGAATGCCGGAAGCCTACTCTCTAAAAAAAGTTGAGTGAGAGTGGAAATTCATCCCACTCAATACTTGAGTGAGATTTTCACTCAACTTGAGTTACTTCTCACTCAACTTGAGTTTAATGCATTCAACTTGAGTGACATTCACTTAAGCATAAGAGTGGAAACTCATATCACTCAAGTTGAGTGAACTTGAGTGGTTTTAACTCAAGTTGAGTGAAAAGTAACTCAAGTTGAGTGAAAAGTAACCCAAGTTTGAGTGAACAGGTATTTTTTACTCAAACTTGAGTGGAACAGTTCACTCAAGTTTTTTTTAGAGAGTATAGAAATGTCGATGTCGGAACTTTTTATGACAGCTGATATTTACTGCTGATAGAAGTGTTGTGGACTACTATCTTCCCAGAACGTGCGTGAATGAAAATACGATGTGGTCAAACTGACCACGAGAACGATTGGTTATACCACAAAAAGTCAGTCACGTCTGTATCATAGCTTATCTAATCAATTTGACAATATTAATCGTGGTATGTTGGACATCGAACCCATCTGATGTAGGTAATATCGACGATTCTCACTATAAGTCTGGTAACCGTCTCTATTTGTTCCCGACCCAGACGGGCATTCTTTGCGGTAAAATGTCCTGGAACTTGATTGGAATAGTTCTTGGGTCGGTAAAAGAATAAAATGGGCAATATTCCACATAGGAATTCCGGGTTTCGGAAAGCCCGGAATATGGATAGCTATGGGGTCAAGGACATCTACCAAAAAGTACATCCGCTGTCGTCATTGAAATGTTCCCATGATGGTATCAGATTCAAATCCCAGAGAGAGGGGGGGGGGGAGAGAGAGTTATGTTGCCCACTGCTAGTTAGTAGTTAGTACATGAACAAATTGTCATCTTTGAGTATTATATATTCACACTGCAGTTTCGAACTTGACGTTTTTTTCTAGGAATATTTTTCAGAAGTAATGGCATGGTGTATATAGTGTATACGTTGTCACTGAACAGCACGCCCATGGTTCACCGTCCATGAACTGTACCACTCTATCCAATTGAAAACTCGTCAACCGTGTGTAATGTATAGTTTCTATCATTATATAACTGGGTCACACTCCGTTCTGCTTACTCACCATGTAGTTTTACTGCATAACCCATTTTTGTGAATTCAGTTTACGTTTGCACGTACACAAACACAATCCTTCACTATTTTTACTTTATATAGCACTATAATTTTTCCAACTGCCGAATGTGTTAGGTTACGGTCCAAGCTAGATTTAAAAGAAGATTTAAAATTTTCAGTTCAAATGATGATCCTAGTCAGTGTTTCCTAAATGGCGTACAGGGTGTGGATGAGAATTTCACATGAAATGGTTCAGTTTGTTATGGTTATTTGAATACAATTAGAAATGAACATTTCACAAAGAAATCACCCCTGGAACTTACTTTATTGAACTGTATAGCCATATAATTTCTCTTTGGATCAAACTGATCCATAATAACAACCACAATAATCCACCTTAAAGGAAAAGGCAGAAGATCATTCACAACCAAATTCAACCTGTAATGAGAAAGGTAGTTGGCACAATTTTCAAACGTTGCCTCCATTTGTAATCAAGGGACTATATGTATCAAAAACTGGGCGAATACATTTATGAATATTAATGACTGAGCATTACCCCCAAATCACCAAACAAGTGTTAGTACAGAATGACAAGAACACAAACTAACATTGTGAGGGTAAATACTAAGTCATTAATGTTCATGAATTTATTCACCCCGTTCCTGTTACATAGTCCCTTGATTACAAACGGGGACAAAGTTTGATAATTGTGACCGACAACCCCTCCTATTTTTGGCTATTACAGGTGGAATTTGGTTGTGTGGATCTCAGATATTTGGAGGATTTTTAACAGGTTTCGACCGTCGTTGTTGCAATGCACCTTAACGTCGCAACGTTGGTAAATACATTATATACTCAGAAGCATATCCAGTAGCTTATCCAGAATTCTTTGTTGCTCCTCCAGTTGAACAAAATCATGTCCCTATGCAAAACCCATTTTATCAGATTATTACTTACTAATTTATCATGGCCTTTTGGGGAAGAAATTACTCAAATGAAATAATCGAAAAATCTGACCGAAAAATCAACCAAAAATGTATTTTTTTTAAAATGACGTCACCGTCATCTTGATTTTTATTTACATTCTCTGATAGAGGTTGACGCAGGGGACTAATGCAGTAAGTTTCAGTCCCACTAGCTCAAGGGGAAAGAATAACATTTTTTTCGGGGGAACGAAATACCCCTCAAGCCTGGACAGGTTCCAAAAAGCCTAGGTCAGATAGGATTAAAACAATTAAAATAAAAAAAATGCATGAAACAAAAAAAATAACGGCTACATTTATCCCAGCGTCAGACATCGTATAATTGGAGATCTATTAGTCAAGCATTTTCGAATAGCCCTCCATTCATCCTTCATTGCAATACTTGAATTCCACGTCTTCGTGGTAATTTTCTCAATCTTACAAAGATGTATGTATCTAATCCAATACAGGGAGAGCCTTGGGTGCGCCTGCAATGGACGGGATGTCGTCGCTTCAAGACGGAGAGAGACCAGAGCCGACAGAACTTTGGGTTCATAAAATAATGAACTATTCCTCACAGCATACCCCTAACCGGTATGTATTATGTAAGCAAGGAAAAGTGATCAATAATGGACATGAATATTCTACCAGCATGTACCCACTATCTCAGAACATGAGAAAATGTACCGATATAAAAAGTAGTAAACTGTTATAATTATTTTTCATCTCCTTATGTATGTAACTTGTGCATAAGTGAGTGCACGACTCTGGGTAAAATTCAGGCTCGTCTTGGAACATCCGGTTTATCTAAACAAAGGGACGTCAATTCAATTAAATTCAGTTCTTGACTGGTAGTATTGACCAGCAAACTGTGGTAGCAGTATACTGGGCCATTAGAATAATATTGTTATGTATAATCCTACTTAGGGAGGAAGTATGAAAAGGAGTTCCCCTTTGCGCTCGAGCATCTCATAGCAGTATAATGATCTATGAATTGAGCTAAGTTTTCTGGAAAATATATTAAGAAATGTGACATTTCAAATTTGGATATTCTACTAAAAAATTGATCGGCGATATTTATTTCTTAAGATAACTGTTCTCTTTGAACAAAAAGAGCAGGGAATGTGATATTCTTCCACGCACGATTGTTGCAGATTTTGAATATTCCTTGGCTTAACGTACGATATTCTTTGTTCAGCGCCTTCAGTCACCTTCGAATCTGAGCGCACGTACTCGTAGTTTCATGATTGTTTGTATAAATAAAGTAATAGGCGTTGTAAGGTATGAATCGATTTGGTAAATTGGAGCGATATGCAAGAGGTGGGAACAATTGACGACGTCTGGTGACAAAAAGCAACCATATGACTCTACAGGAAAGTATTCCTCGACACCTAACATTCAAACCCGAGAATACGGTGGATTCTCGGACGTAGCCTTAGTATCTCAGCCGCGCTTTTATTGCATTTGTTCATGTGGAGACTTATGAAGTATCCACACGGCCCTTAGCACCGGCTTAAGCGGAATTAAATTACAAGCGTCTAGTCCGTCATTCATAATCCAGCCGTCGTCCATTAGAGAATATCCGCGTCCATAATCCAAAGATCTATTCCATTTTCCACATAACAGTATTAGCACCAAATTCAAAATGACAATCATAGTATACATAAACATAGGCTTGTTTCCTGCAAGAGAGAAACGGTCAACAGTTTTCAATGATGCCGGCAAGACATCATGAAAGACGTTTCATATGTTTATAGTGTAGTAGTTGTTCAGATTCCATCAGTCTCTTCGTGTTGTAGTATTGTTATTTTTCCGACTCAGTAGCATGTGTTGGTGTCAGATCCGACATTCAGTAATCAGCAATCGTCAACAAAAATAGTTCGCGTCAATAGTAAAAAAGAATCTTTTCATACGAGATTTAGCCCCAATTGCAAATATGCACAAAATGAAAATGAAAAGAACGCAAGAGGGTTTGATTCTAGAGAGAATCAGTGAACGGTTTTCAGTGATGGCTGCAAGACATATGGGGCGCCGTTCGTCAATTTCTGATTTAATCTATTTATAAATATATGGTATTCATCAGCCAGATATATAAATCCGTTAAACATGAAGGTGAAATAAACATTAGTTTTAGCAAAATTTAAATCCTATATCAGCGAACATAATGCATGAAAGATATATAAATACATATTTTAGATTACTAGATATATATATATCTCTCTAGTTACGTTATTTTTTATATACTTTTTCAATTTATATATATATATATATATATATATGTCCTAGATCAGCGATCGCGTATATGTATATCTGACGTAACGTATCTTGCTGATATATAAATATTTAAAAATGTGTTTTTGGAGATATATAAATCTTGAACGGAGACAGTTGTGGATATATATATCCTAGTGAAACATGCTCACAACACTTAATCTTCTAGGTATTCTTTGTATTTTCCAAGAAATCAACTGATTTTTTAGCGATTTCATAGCAATATTCTGCGCATTTTCCGTGTTCAAGGACTTAAAACAGAGACAAGTCGAAGAAAAATGTACGAAATTCTTGAAAAACACCAAATATAATTTCCTCCGCGGATACCTATATTTTCCTCCGCGGATATAATATTTCCTCCACGGATATAATATTTCCTCCGCGGATATATTCATTTCCTCCACGGTTATAATATTTCCTCCGCGGATATAATCATTTCCGCCGCGGATATAATATTTTCTCCGCGGATATAATTAACTTCCTCCGCGGAGGAAATCCACGTGACTTTAGTACTAGAAAGGCGGCAAATTCATTAGCTTTTTGGGTGCTGAGGAGTGAAGATGATGTGGAGGTGACGTCACGATGGCGTCACTATGACGTCACATCCGGTGACATCCGGGTCAAATGTCACATCCGGTCACGTGGCATCTGGCGACATCCGGGTCACTTGCTGTGACGTCAGTTCCAGCCCAACAAGTGTTATCTGCCCCTACATAAGACCCCAATGACTTCCAATGTTAATCTCCTGCATGTATGGGAAAGGGGTGGTCATGTTTTTTTTCTTGTGGATTTTACTATGGGTTGTGGACCCTTGTTTTCTTCATCTCGAGCTGTAGAACACGATGGGAGGGGTCTCGAGGCCATGCGTTGAATTTTTTTAAAAGTGCTGATGACGCATGTGCAGTAGGCAGGCATATTGAGGTGGATGGTTTGGGGTATAGGTGGACCCATAGTGTTACGATTGGGCTGTGTGAGGTATCAGTTTGAAGCATTCTTGGGGGAGCGTCCAACTGGATGGGTGTGGGGTGAAAATATCGTCAAAAAGGGTACTTGAATGGACGTTTGGGGTCGAGGTGGACCAATAGTGGTCCGATTAGGCTGTGGGAGGTGTCATGGTGAAGCTCTTGTGGGGGAGCGTCCGACTGGACTAGTGTGTCGTCCGTTTTCAACATTCTGTGCATGCGCAGACAGGAAATTGTAGGGAAACGGGCACTGGAAGGAACGTTTTGGGGTCGAGGTGGACCCATAGTGGTGCGAATGAGTCGGGGGGTGTATCAGTTTGAAGCTCTCACGAGGTGGCGTCCAAATGGCATTACCTCCTCCTCCTGGGTAAAAAAGTGTATGCGTGAGTGAGGCGTGCCCAACGCCTGTTTTAACGCATGGACACACTAACGATGGTGAGTGAGTGAGTGAGTGAGTGAGTGAGTGAGTGCCCAACGCCCGTGAGGCGTGCCCATCGCCCGTCTTAACGCATTGACGCATTAACGTGAGTGAGTGAGCGAGTGAGTTTGTGAGAGTGAATGGAAGTGTGTGAGTGGTCATATACGGTCGTTTGTACACCATTAGCCTCAGTCTGTGTCCCTAAGCCAGATCCGCGTCCAACGAAATGGACGCGAACGCCCTGTACTAGTGGATGGACGCGAACTATTCGATGGACATTTGCCTCATTTCACCAGGTTTAGAGAGGTCTGCCGCCTCTTCATACGGAGCTTGCCAAACCCTCCGCTGTGACCTCAAACTCTCCACCAGCCCTCTTTTTTCCCCTAACGCTTGGGCCGAAAAGTTTTCGCTCGAGGGTTAAGCTTCTTTACAGAGAATTAGCGGAGGGTCCGCGGGCTTTCCCACGCGCATGATTTTCACCTTGTCCGAAGGTCACAAGATATAGGCGGATGACATTGACCTTTTGATATGTGACGACCCCGTGACCTTTGAACAATGGCCTCTGAACTTCATCGGCCCTCGTGCGATGGGTGGGAGTTCCCGCTGTCTCGATACTGGTGCCTGAGGGGTCCTCTACCTGCAAACGTGGCTGTGGAATAGGGTGTCGTGTGCGTTGGTGTCGCAGCAACTGACTGGTCAGTTTGAAAAGCCGACCACATTCTTCGCATGGACGCTTGGGTGGCCCATGAATTGAACGTTCATGGCGCTGTAAATGATCCGGGCGCTGAAACGACAGTCTACATATCGTACAGCGGTTCCGTCGTGCTTGGTAGCCTCATGGCGGCGCAAGTCGTGCAGACGAGTGAATGATTTCGAGCACGTAGCACAAGTGAACATCTTGGTGGTTGACAGAGTGTATGATGAAACGGCCAGGCCGCTTCCCTTTTTTTGCACGCTAGCTGGTTATCTATTTTTAGCACACTTAATTCAACTACCCCCAAGTCGAGGACCCAGATGTACTGGTGTACGACTGAGCCGCATTGAGCGTGTGTGTGTGTATGTGTGGGCAGTGGATTTTACATCCAGGACCTTGTCAACATCCGGGTTTCCCAGTGGGTTTTTCCCGTCGTTCCTCCGTCTTCCATCCGGGTACTGTGGTTTTACATCCGGGTCCTCATCTTACATCCGGGGTTTTTTTTGTTTACTGTCACTTGACCGGAACCGGAAGTTGTCACAAGACAGGTGGCGCCCCGATATTGACCTACTACTTCCGACAGGGGGCGCCCCCTGTCTTGTGACAACTTCCGGTTCCGGTCACTTCTCCTTTAGCTGATACCATTTTAGTATAAAAAAATATTTATACATTAGATCGAGTCTATTTGAATAATATGTGATGCTAGTTTATTTTTTTTTACTTTTTTTTTTATTAATAATGCAATGAAAATATATATACATATAAACATACATACTACATTACCAGACATGACGTTACACGATACGGAATCGTGCATACAACTACACACAACACATACACAACGATACATATAACATACAACGGAATTTCTAAAGTGGTGCCTCACAATAGAATACACACAATAATATTTTATGATTATATACATGCATTGATATCTGTTTATCCAGTCTATATAAATAGTTTTCATTGTTTAACTAAATATTATCAACAGATATATTACACTGGGATAATGTCTCCACGTAGAAAGATGCAAATATAATATATAATTCAGCGTACATATAGGAAATATTTATATAAAGCAAAAACGTGTTTTCATCAAACAAACTGGTGAAGATATAAACAAGAAAATCTTAAATATGGAATTTGATATCTTGAGATAAAAAGAAGTAGTTGCCCATTTTTGGTAAACGATGATAGATAAAGATTATGTCGACGGCGTCAGTCAAAGTCCACTTATTCAACGTGGTACAATAAAAGCGTGCCTGAGATACAACACATATCACGAATCGTTAGATTCTTGGTATGTGCTTTAGAATAGGTTAACCAGAAGACTATTCTGTGAAGTCATGTGACGCAGTCAGTATGTCGGCACCTCTTCCCACTTCCCTTATATGTGTTGTAATTTAACTGAAATCCATTTCATAGCAAGTAGTTCTTCGGTGTCATTTATGGAGGATAATGTCTTCTCAATTTGGTACTGGTGCTGAATTTTGTTTAGAAGTATATTGAAGTGTAACGTGGAATTCTTAAATTTATTGTTGTATATATATGTTTTTGATACCAACATCAGAGTATTTAAGAAGTGCTGATGTCCACCCCAACCTGCTATTATATTAAGTTTTGAGAGATCACCGCGATTTTTTACTGTTTCATTCAGCCATATCTGCAAATCGAACCATAATTTTTTAACAACAGGACAAAATAAGAACAAATGCTCAATCGATTCTTTTTCTGATGCGCAGTAAGAGCAATGGTTGTCATTTCTTTTCCCAATTATATGTAAAAAACTATTTGTACATAATGTTCTTTGCAGTATTCGATATTGGAAGTCTCTTAATTTTGCTTCCTTGGTAGTAGTGACATTACTTATGAAAGCATCTTCCCAGTTCTTCGCGTTTCAAGTATATTATTCCATTTTTCGGCTGCTTTTGTACTAAAAGGCTCACTAGTATTTTTGATTATGTCATAGAATATTTTACACCCTTTTTCTTGCCTTGTCAAAGTCCTTTTTCAATTCCATAGTTCGGGTAATGTAAAAGTTTAACTGAAAACTGTTTATTTATTATGGTTGTCCATTCTTTAGGGATTTATCTCACGACACGCATATAATCCAGATATGTTCCTTTGATGTTGTATGTTTCTTTCAGCCTTTTGAAATCGAGAAACTCTCCGTTGCTGTTAAGAATATCTCTAATGTACATTATTTTCTTTTGGAACCAGTCTTTGATAAACAAGGTTTGCTTCAATTTACCGTTAAACCATAACGATTCGTCCAAAATGTCAGTTATGGTGGTGGGAATCAGTTTTTTACGTAAGATTCTCCAGGCTTCAAACGTATCTATCCAGAATGGATTTCTAATAGTTTTTATTACTTCCTTGATATATTCGTCTCCCACATTCCACATGTAGAGTGTTTCTGAAAGGTTGAGACTGACTATAGTTTTCCATTTTTTGTTTTGGGAATGTAGTCTTTTAATCCAGGATATCTTCAAGCTGTGAATGAAGTTATTTATATTAACCATTCTTAATCCACCGTATCTATAGTCTTGTGTTAGTATATTTCGTTTGATTCTATCGTTTCCTTCGTTCCAAATAAATCTGAATAGTATAGTATTGAGCTCCTGGATAAAGTGGCCATGTGGGTTTGGCAAGGCAAGAAAGAGGTAAGTAAGTTTTGACAAGGCCATCGATTTGATCACTGTAACTTTCCCCAAAAGTGTTAGATTTCTGCGCTTCCATTTACTCCATTCCTGTTTCATTTGTTCTAATTTGGCTAAATAATTTATTCTCCATTTTTCGTGAAAGTTTATAGAAGACAATTCTATCCCAAGTATTCCGAAGTCAGTAACCCATTCTAGCTTCACGTCCTGACATAGTTTTATATCTGAGCCAGTCAAAGCACCAATCCAAATAGCTTTTGTTTTCTCCACATTTATTTTGAGTCCAGATAATTTGTAAAAGTGGTCCAAAATGTCTAGAAATCTTCTCAAAGAATTTTCTGAACCGTCAAGGATTAGCTAAGTATCGTCCGCGTATTGGCTTATCTTATATTCTACTTTTTCAATCGTTATACCTTTGACGTGCTTATCTGATCGAATCATTAGGCCTAGTATTTCTGCACATAATAAGAATATGTAAGGGGATATTGAGTCGCCTGGAAGAAAGGTGACAAGTGGCCATTTTCTAACACACATGTATGAATATTATTATAAAATGTTTTAATCCATTTTCGCATATTGTCACCAAAGTTATAGTATTTTAGAGCTTCATCAATAAATGTCCAAGAGACGAAATCGAATGCCTTTTCTAAGTCTACAAGTAGTAATAAGCCAGGAATATCTTTGTGTTTTGTCTCCAGCATGAGGTCATAGATTAACCTAACATTTTCTCCTATATATCGGCCTTGGACAAATCCCTTCTGGTCTTCGTGGATTAGCTTGTCTAGGACTGTTTTTAATCTATTCGCAATGCACGATGACGCCAATTTGTATATTACGTTCGCCAGTTTTCAAGATAATTTCTTGGTTTGCCGGGCTTTGGTAAGCATGTGACTACTCCTTGTCTCTGCGATATTGATAATTCCCCTTTGGTATACGCTGTATTGAGAGACCGTAAAACAAATTTCCCAAGATCCTTCCAGAACATTTTAAAAAATTCGACAGAAAATCCATCAATTCCGGTTTTTTTTCATTTTTTGTTTTCTTCAGTGCAGTACATAATTCTTCATAGCTGATTAAACCCTCTAGTTTCGAAGCATCTTCTGTGACCAGTGACGGGATATCAAGTGAATCCAAGGTTTCTCTAATTTCATGGATGTTTACATTCGATGTTTTCCCAGAATATAGTTTTTCATAGTATTTTTTTTTTGCTCGGCTCTAATTGTTTCACTGTCGAATATTTCATCCCCATTATCAAGCTTACGGTTAGTTATAACTTTATTGGTAAAATTTCTTTTTTGAAGTCCAAGAAAATACTTTGTTGGTTTTTCCCCCAAATTTACCCACTTCACTTTCGACCTTGCTATTCAGTTTGTCTTCTCTAAATTCAGTTAACTTTGTTTTTACTTCGGCCAGTTTCGTCAAATCATCTATACTTACATCCGCGAAGTTCTGTTCTCTATCAGTTTTCAGTATTTCTATTTCCTTTTCTAAGCTTTTTCCTGCTTTTTCTTGCACAATTTTTTTTTCGTGATAAATATTTGATGGTTTCTCCTCTAATTTTCATTAGGACTGTTTCTAGAAACAGGTCGTCTTCAATTGTGAAATGAATTGATGAGCGATCCACTTTGAATAGTGTCTCTCTGTTATATATTAGAGGGGCATATTCTTCGATATTGTTGTTTATCTCATTTTTCACTATATTCAAATAATCGGGATCTTTCAGAAGAGAACAGTTGAATTTCCAGTAGGATTTACCCCTATCCGTATTCGTGAATTTACATTTAATAACTATCAAGGAATGGTCAGTTTTATATCCAGGTTTTATATCAGATTCCGTTGTTATATTTGATATGTCTGCGGAAGTAATGAAAAAATCCAACCTAGCCTGCTGTCTAGGGTTTTTCCGTCTCCACGTATACCGTCTTTCATTCTCGTGCATTGTTCTCCATATATCCATAAAATCATTGTCGTTAATCATTTGGTGAATTAGTTTATTGGTAAATTTAGAAAAAGCGGGATTTTTTCAACCCCAGTATGGTTGACTGCGGCGACTGAAAGCAAATGTGCATGGCGTATATCCGAATCTGTGACATTATCCCCACAAGACACTATCCCACACCGACACTTTTCCCACCAACATTTTCCCCACGCGACATTTTGTCCTTCTGCGCACCAGAACGTACATCCTGGTTGAGGGCGATATAATACTAGGATGCGTGCTCTTTTCATAAATATTCTAGACATATTCTAAACAAAAGGCGTTTGTATTTAGTCCTAGTTTTACATTAACCCCCTCCCCCCCTACACACAAACAAGTAGTAGATAAAGGTGATCTGGGACCCTATTGGCCTACTTTTGTGGTGTCACGTCGTGCTGACGTGATCGTAGAGGTCAAGGTCACTAGTTCCGTCACGTGGACGGAAGTGAACCCTTGGGGCATGTATTCCTCCGCGGTGATGCGGTCCGGCGGTGATGCAGTCGTGGGGAGAAGCTTTCGCGGACAGAAAGTAGTCCCGAGACTTCAAATACGCGGGGGAGATTCTCCGGCAATGTCCGATCATCTCCGGCAATGTCTGGCCATCTCCGGGAGAATATAAGCGTCAGTAAGCCTTAAATGCCAAAGCATTAATGGAATGCATGGAACAGGGTCCCCGACAATATCGCCAGCACTGTGCCTAGCATAAATGGCAAGTGGGGAACCCCCCGTCATAGCAATACAGTGGAAGAAGGGAAAGGATACAGGTGGACTCGAACCCTGGTTGCTCTGTCCAGAAGCAGAAAGGTTATCCACTACACCACGCGTCACCCCATACTAGGAAAGGTTGAAAATATCCTCATATATCTACCTGAAGGCAGATCACTATGCCGCTAGGGTGTAGGTCCAATCTGAAACCCACGCATGCACATGTGCGGTATGCAGTGTTCAACCTAACTCACACATGTTCATTTGCAGTATGGGTTGTGGGATCTTGTTTTTTCCGTCTCACCACGTAAAACACTACGGGCGGGGTCTCGAAGCCAAGCTGTGATTTTTTTTTAAAAAGTCACTGTGCGCATGCGCACTGGGCAAGTAGCGCTGAGGTGAACGTTTTGGGGTCGAGGTGGGCCGCTAATGGTCCGATTGGGTCGAGTGAGGCATCAGTGTGAAGCACTCGTGAGGGAGCATACGACTGGATAGGTGTGACGTGGGACTGACGTCATTCTGCGCATGTGCAGTAGAGAAAGTATAGTAGAATGGTCGTTTTGGGGTGTAAGTGGACCCATAATGGTCAGATTGGGTCGTAAGAGGTGACATCGTGAAGCATTCGTGATGGTCCATCCGACTGGACTAGTGTCTCGTTCGTTTTTAACATTCTGCGCATGCGCAGACGGAATTGTGGGAAAACGGCATTGGAAGGGACGTTTTGGGATCGAGGTGGACCACTCTTGGTCCGAATGGGTCGAGTGAGGCATCAATGTGAAGCTCTCGTGAGGCGGCGTCCAATTGGATGGGTGCGACGTGGAACTGACGTCATTCTGCGCATTCGCACTAGAAAAAGTTTATTGGAATGTAAGTTTTAAAGGGTCTAGGTAGACCCATGATAGTCCAATTGAGTCGTATGAGGTGGGATCGTGAAGCATTCGTGAGGGTCCATCCGACTGGCCTAGTGTGTCGTCCGTTTTCAACATTTTGCGCATGCGCAGACAGGGAATTGTGAGAGAAGGGCAATGGAAGAGACGTTTTGGGGTCGAGGTGGGATACTCTTGGTCCGAATGGGTCGTTTAGAGCACCGATCTTGGTACACTTAACCCAGGAGGCAATACCTGCATGATGGTACCATTAGTTCCACGATCCGTCGCAAGACGGCGAATTGCTAACTAAAATCCCAATAAGTAACTGGGCTGGTAGACACCGCAGGGTCCTGGCATGGGTGGGGCGGGGATATTTGTTTAGAGAAGTTCAACTACCATGGGCATGATGCACAACAATTCAGAAGCAGAATAAAACAAAGAGGGTCGTTCAATTAATCGATGCACTTCGAGAAGGACCAAGAAATTTGACGGCTGAAACCGGGAGGGCAGAAGCCCTGGTGGCGTGTCCCGGTTTTCTCTCGATTCTATCTCGATTGAAATGTCCCAGTTTTCTAGATGGATAAGAAATTTACCGATAATCTCGAAGGATGTCTCCGTCTCAATAAACAGTGTTTCGTTATCGTGGATTTGACCGTTTCTTAGCTTCCCAGACGATCAGATTGATGTGCGTGTACCATACACTAGTGGCAGCTCAAAATATAATCCCGACAACAGCGAAAAAATGGAATTGTGTGAATTTTGTGAGTTCCATGCTTATATTATTTAGTGGGGCACGATTGTTCTCAAGTTAATTCGCTGTGTACCTACTTTGGCTAACTTCCCGAAGGCAGATACCCCGCCCAATGTATCAAATCCGAACATTCCCTCTCTGTCTTTCTCTCTCTCCCTCTCTCTCTATGTAGAGTATATTAAGTTTAAGCTAGGGAGATATTTTTTGTAATTTAGAAACTATTACATAGCCATCATTATTTGGGCTGATAGGTAAAAAAATAAGTTTATTTCTGTAATCTGTAATTATAGAAAAAGGAACATTAATCTGTGTTTTTAAAACAGCTGAAAATTATAACATGTCGCGACTTACGCTTTCCTGGAAGAGGTTAGCGGAAATACTGACAATCGGAACTAGAGGTGTGGATCTGTGACAAACCATCGTCTTGGAACAACAGTCTTTTTTCCTTTTAAGAACAAATCTGAAACAACAATATAGTCAATATATATTGCTGATTTCCAGTGTGTCTAGCAAATTAACAAAACAACGGGTTTCGAGTGAATAGGAGTTAGGGTCGTTAAATGGGTCGGAGTCCATCAAAGCCCCCCTTCAACAATAAATACAAATACATTCATGAATATAATAGTATATATACACAATTTAATAAAACATTTGAAATGTAAATGAAAACAAATTTTCAAAGGTAGGGCTACATATAGTATACACAAAAGATGGTTAAGATACTATCATATGTAGCTGGTGAATAAGGAAGATAAGATAAATAATTTAAAAATACAGATGATATCATCAGGTGTAGCATGAACATAAAGTAAATAATGTGCTAAGATATACATGTGTAAAATAACAATATCAAGAGATATCAGCTGGCATCAGAAATAAGTAACTGGGCTGGTAGACACCCTTGCAAGTGGATTAGAGCCACCAAACTAGCAGCTGAATAAGTAACTGGGCTGGTAGGCACCCAGATAAGATAATGTTAAAAATACAGATCGATACATACAAATTGATATCATCAGGTAACATGAAAGTAAGATAAATAATGTACTAATGTATACATGTGTAAAATAACGATATCAAGAAGAAAAAACAAAAATAAATTCTGTAAAATGATAAATTACAAATGACATCTGAATGACTCTCTTGAAAGAATTAACTCTTGGTGAAGTTTATAAAAAATTGAATGGTAAATCATTCCACTATGTTAAACAACTCGATGAAAGAAGTTAAATTAAAACATCAGTTCGATGAACCGGAGAATACAATCTAAAAGGGTGGTACGTGCGGTTCGATGTAACAGGTGCCAGTGAGAAGAAATGTGAAAATTGTATGTGTATAAAGCCATGGAACATCTTATAACAACTGGCTAGGCTATATCATTGGTTCTTCTCTGCTTTACTGTAGCCCACCCTGTTGTAACAATCTGTCATAATCAGTGCTGCAGTTACGTGTTTGGTCGCTCTTTTTTGTATATTTTCTAAGTTGTTAAGATCTATTTTGATAAAGAACACATAGACGATCCATATTCTAAAGGGGATCATGAAAAAGATTGGTAGGCCCGTGAATGATAATCTTTTTTTATTTTCTGAGGTAAGAAAAATTCGCAACATACCTAACAACCGATTTTACTTTTTACTGATATATTCTGTGTTTATCCCATGTCAGCTTTTCAGAGATATGTATATCATGTTAAGTTTCACAGGGTGGAGCTTCTAACACATTCCTAACGAGTGAGTACTGTCGTTTATTTCTTTGTATAGACGTATGTCGTCTGCATACAGGCGCATTCTACAGGCCAAATTGTCGTTGCTATAGGTGATCAACAGCAACGGTCCAAGTGTTTTCTTTGTGGCTCTGCCGAAACATTGCAAAAAAAAAATTCAAGTCTAGATGCTGTCATATAATTGTTATCAATACAGAATTTCTCCCATTCTGTTACACAGAGGAACATAGTGAATTATTAAAGTACACTTAAATAATGTCTTTCAATGCGCATTATATACCTGGGCGTATATATCTCATATAAATTGATTCATATTCGAAGAATATTCGTAATAAATAGGTTAACACTGAATAATAATGCGCCATAATTTTGTTACTATAGAGAAGCAATCTATATTACGAACATGTACTACAAGCTGTTTTCCATTGTATATACCACCGTTTCAAGGCATGCGCAAAATTAGATGAAATAAACCGATAAAATGTAAAAATTACGAAATACCTGATGTGGCCGATATCTTGAATTACCATGGTACTCTGCTCTAGATTGTAAAAATAGACTGAGATTAACTAGACTTGATCAATTATATACTGAGAGAGTTTTATCTCTCGCATGTGTTCCGATGAAGAATTCATTTTCATCCAAAACCGTCATCTTTTTCCGTTTCTACTATGGTAAACATGGACACAAGGCTAAAAATTAAATTGGTCACCATCACCGGTAACTCATAATCACGATATATTGGACTACCAATTAAAATAAGTTTGGATTGTTCTTCTCTGGGGAGGGGTATATCCTATTTTATCTCTTTGTCGATCCCGGTCGCTCGACCAAAGTATCGCCCTCATCACAAGGGTCCAACTGACCCCTGACCGCAGTCGAATGCACTAGCACAATTCCGAAGAATATTAGACAACTTTTCGGTGTGGTCCCCGGAGCTGATTGAAGAAGTCTACAGGCGAAGCTGACGTTTCGATTGGTCAATTCTCGATGAGAATAGGGGACCTTCCATACAGCACAGTGATTTAGGGGAAGAGGCAAATGTGTGACAAACAGCAGGTTCGTTGTTTTATTCGCTAACTAGCTTGAAATACCAGAAAGGCTGCCATAACAACATGTACCTTTATAGCATAGCTAGAACAATTAACTGGAACACGACGCTTTAATTGCGTTCAGCGACAAATGATCGCCTAACAAGCTGTCACCCCTACACAGTTAGTAATAGCATTCATTGCATCACACACTACGACAGTTCCATACGCATGGACTATATTCATGCGAAACTCAAACAAAAATCAACAACATAAACTCGTTATCAGTGAATCGAAGATATTTTGTTAATGAATAATAAGACTATTACAGTGATAGAAGAGGATTTCTATTGGTGGAGTAATCTCAATCTGAGAGCTTGTTTGGAGTTTGCAATAGTATATGCGTATACTAGTTTGGTAGCTCTGAACCGCACATAATATATCTACCCACCCAGTTACCTGTTAAGATGCCGATTACTTATTCGCCCCCTAGCGGTGGATTGTGCAACTAACGGTACCATCATGTTGGTATTGTCTCGTAGTATATATGTACCAAATTTGGTGGCTCTAAACCACTTGCAATGGTGTCTATCAACCCAGTTAATTATTCAGATTCCAGTTACCCATTCGCCCCCTTGTGGCGGATGAAACTTTCATGTAGTTATTGTCTCGTAGTATATTTGTACCATTAAGTTTGGGAGCACTAAACCACTCGCAAGGGTGTCTATCATCATCCAAATACTTATTCAGATGGCAGTTACCTATTCAGATGCCAGTTACCTATTCGCCCCCTAGCCGTGGATCGTGGAACTAACGGTACCATCATGTAGGTATAATTGTCTCGTAGTATATATGTACCAAGTGTGGTGGCTCTATAGAACATGCAAGGATGTCTACCAGCCCAGTTACTCATTCAGATGCCTGTTACCTATTCGCCCCCTTGTGGTGGGTCGTGGAAATAATGGCACCATCATGTTGATAATGTGTCCTAGTACCAAAACCACGTCAAAAGGTGTTTACCATCCCAGTTACTTATTCAGATGCCAGTTACCTATTCGCCACATAGAGGTGAAACGTGGAACTAACGGTACCACCGGTTAGGTTTTGTCTCGTGGTATATGTGTAGCAAGCTTGGTGGCTCTAAACTCATTGCAAGGGTGTCTACCAACCCAGTTACTTATTCAGATGCCAGTTCACTATTCGCCCCCCAGCGGCGGATCGTGGAACTAACGGTACCATCATGTAGGTGTTGTCTCGTAGTAAATGTGTACCAAGTTTAGTGACTGTAAACCACATGGAAGTGTATCTACAGACGCTAGAATACCTTTAATCGTGAACTGTGAACTGGCATCTAGCTTCACAACCGAATAGCAAACTGTGAATCGTGAACTGGCAGCTAACTTCCCGAACATACAATGTGGGTGCTGTGGGAGTTTATCTCTGATATTCGCGTTTATTCTTATTTGACGTGTACAATTCTAGGTTACATGAATCAAAATACTGTTAGCAGATAGAAAATATTTTTGGAATACGTTGTTCAATTCACGATTGACTATATTCAGACTTCGCAAACTTTACAGTCTTTTCGTCGACTCGACCCCAGCTCGGTCGATCAGAGGAAGAGTCGGCGATGTACGGTCTTTTGACTTATCATTTTGAGCAGAAGTCAAGATTTCTTGTATGAAATATGACCAAATCTACAATGCTGATCCCGAATATTTCAAAATATTTGACGCGTCTCCAGCCGTTTTTATTGTCACTATTGTCGTGTCTGATTAGCAAGTTTTAGACCCACTTTACCTCGCCTCTTTCCAGAGTTTAAACGCTGCTCGTAGAAATAAATTCGTTATCCTGTCTCTGCTCGTTTGATACTGAATTTTATCCTGTTTCCTGGCGAATGTCACATTCGCGGTCGTGTGGTATTTTCGCCCGGAAACAAGGTAAAATTCAGTATCAAAGTAGCAGTGACAGGATAACTTATATTACCGGTATAATATGATCTTGTTACTTGGTATTCCTGCCTGATATCAGATCAGTATACAAGCAATACAATAATCTCAGTGAGAGTCCTAGTCAGAATGCTATGTTTCTGTTGTGTAACTGATGGAAGTGTTAAATTGATGGCAAATAGGCGGGCTTTGTTCCGGTGTTATACAAAAGTTGACGGAAACAGAACCATTATCTACTCCAGCCCAGTCATTTCACCACTAATCACTAAAAGTTCAGTGACGAAATAAAGGTTGGATTCATCAGCCACACTTGTATCTTGAGAAGAGAAGGCATCAGATAAGAAGTTGCATAATATATTAAGCCTCCTACATATGTTTGCTCAAGTGTAGTCTACAGACAGATTTACAGGCTAACAATATGCCAGTGTGACAAAACGATCATCACACCAACCATTAAATAATCACGAATGATCTTTGAATCCGGTAAGCTAAATAACTGCACTTTCTGACAGATCAAATTGAATCAAACTCTACGTTAGCTGTCTTGTATCGAATTGACTTCCCGGTCATTCCGGCTCATTGTTTTCTCGAAATCACGTTTTCCAGATATAATTTCCGGGAATGATATATAGAGGATTTTCATAATCATTTTGTATTTTCAGGAAGGAATTAATGTACTCGTATCAAGCATACATAAATGATAAACACCTCAGACTTGTAAATAATATAGCACTCTTATTAACAATGTATTAACTACACAATTTCTGTATATCATTAATAAGGATATAAATACAGATTGCCTTGTGTTCAAAATCGCAGAATATGAAAAAAACGTATATACAAAGTTAATGAACTTCGATCATGCATATATTGTTTGGAAAGCCTTTGACTATCTGCTGGGCTATGATAATTGTTTGTGTTCAATTATGCCAAATTTTATATTCTGTTTCGATAGGGGAAGTGCTACCTAAATTATTTATACCAGGACCATGACTGGTTAACTATAAGCATTTATTAGCAATTTGATAAAACCGTGATATTTTAACGTTTAGCATCGACATGCCCATCTTGGTAACGTTCACCATAGTTGCCGATTCCTGGTGTCATCAGATGCTTTCAAAATCTGCTTCGGCTATGTGAGGCAACTGATACGTTTAAACCACGATACCTATTTTCAGCAAATATCTTTTAATTTGACTGAAGCATGCAATAATAATGCACATGGCTGTCGCAACGTTGTCAATAAAAGGATTACATTTCCATAACCTTCGGTTGTCTGTATCACGCTATCAAATGTTATTCAACTGTGAGATTATATTTGCTATTTGGTGAACGTTTAGTTAATAACATTCATTTGTTTGATTAAATTCGTATATGTAGTATAAATTTGCTCATATATTAATTATGAGCCACCGTTCCATACTGTACAGAATATATGGTGAATAGTATTGTTACATTTAATTTCCTGCGAAGTATATATCTCACAGTATAAAATATAACCGAAATATTTATCAACTCAAGTGCCGTATATTAAAAGTCGGCAAATTAATCGATTTAGTTTGCACCTGATGTCTCAGTGTGGCATATATAATTGCATATAATATAATTATTTGTATATCTTTGTACTGTGTATGTCATGCTGTGTCATAAGGGCATGTCCAAGCTGCAATATCTATTGTCTACATATGGTAAATATAATAGCAAATATATGGCGCATATAAGTGAAATATATGGCAAATGATGCACATTTACAAATGCTGGCAAATGATGATGCAACGATATTTATTTTCTACAGTAGGCAATACAGTATCATCCATATATTTTCTGTGTTGACTTTTCATTTAAATAAATTTGTCTGTATCTGTCTTTCCATTGAAACACTACGTACACCAGGGTCCCGATATGTATGTTAAAAGCATGCAAATTATATCCGCATATGTTAATATTTATAGATCTGTTTAAAATTTTGCAAATATAACAGTCATATTCACCTTACATTTAGTGGTGATGTTAAATAATTTCAAATCAAGATTTTCGTGTAGTGGTATGAAGTCTGCACGAGTAGTAGTATTGGTATTTTTCCTGATGATAGGTAGAAATGGATTTGCTGAGACGACGTATCTTACCAAACATTAAGTTTGTAATATTCGGGGCATGTTGGTCAATATCCTGTGTTGGGGGATTTGACTTAATGTCACACATATGGTGACAGCCAGTTTGGAAGTGGAGGGAGAGCCACCGCTCGTAACTGAAAAACGTTCACACACGTACCAACGGGGCTCGAACCCGTGCCGGTTTAGTGGTGTGAGACTAGCAGTCACTAGCAAGTGTAGGTGTCAGATCTGACATTCAGTATTCAGCCATCGTCAAAGATTTTCGCGTCAATAGTAAGAATCTTTTCATACAATAGTTAGTCCCAGTTGCAAATATGCACAAACAGAGAATAAAAAGAACACAAGATATTTTGAGGAGAATCAATGAAGGAGAATCAGTGAACCGTTTTTAGTGATGGCATCAAGACATCATGGTTTTCTTATGAATTAGATGTATTTAACTTTTGTTATCCACAAGTCGTTTTGTGGAGTATATATGTATCTCAGGCAGGGTTTGATTGTGATTGTTAATTGTGATGACTCGAACCCAAATGAGATGAGAATTGGTGACACATGACGTTGAAACGGTTCTTTTTCTGTGAATGTACGACATTTATCACAGAATTTGAAAAACAGAGAGTGGAGGTGATTGGTGGTATAGCCTTGTTGGAAAGTTTCGAAAATAATGTTTTGTGGCGTTCATGGAAAATATCCACTAGATCTTTCAATTTCCAACAGGCGAGAATTATGTACGCCTTATGAAGATTCGGAATTTAGTATGTCTAAATTGATATCGTCTCTCTTGTCATATAGTCAACGTGAGAGAAAGGCATTTACATTTTTGCAAAAGTATAGATCCAAATATGATCCTATAGCTGGACTATTCGTGGTTTTCTTCAAGTTTCAATTCATTTCAAATTTTATTTTCAGTCGGTTTTACAAACAAATTTAAAACATTTTTAAAACATATTTAAAACGTTAGCACTGAGACTAGTCATCACAGACATTCGGCCTATAGAACGGTTTTATGTGATGCCATCAAGACATGATGATGTTCTTTACATGCAATCCTAATGACTGACAATTATTCTTTATCCAAATGAATTTCTGAGTCATCCAGATTATGTATCTCAGTCACGCTTTGATTATGACTGTTCGCTTGAACAGTATGGAAATGTAAAATACGTGCTATTCAAGCGACCCCCATCTTCAGATTAAGCGGAATTAGACAAACGTTACGAAACGTAGTGCCCGAAATCTTGCACTCTACGATCATATTTACCGTCAGTTTGTTATATTTATAAGAGAATTTGAGAAGCATTGAATGGATGCGTTTGTTGGCAGAGCCATGTTTGACAAGTTTGTTAAATAATATGTTGTGGGGTATATTGAATTCGTCAGTCTGCACATGATCTAGCCAATGCTACGAGAAAAGATATCCTTCAGGAATATTGCTATCCTGGAATTGGTGGATAACTATGCCAAAATTGTAATCATCTCTCTTGTCATAGAGTCGACATGAGAGACAGCCCCGATCATTCTTGTCAACCCTATCTGGCCTGGGCTTTTTGGGATCTGTTCAGGCCTGCGGAGGGGCCATTTCGGTCCCCACCTAAATATTTTTCTTATCCTTTGGTCTGGTGGGGGCTTAAACTTATAACACGATAATCTTGGGCCCTACCAGAAAATGTGACAAAATCCAAGATGGTCGCTTTTATAACGTCACAGTGAAGTCATTTTCAAAAACGACCTTTTTATTTGATTTTTTTATTTTTTTAGTTATGCAATTTCTCCACAAAAACTGTGTGATAAATTAGTAAATATTAATGTGAAGTGAGATAAAATAGTTTTTGTTATGTTTTGACAATTCTGCATATAAGCGTATACGAGAACAGATATATCTGCCAAGTTTTGCACAATTTGTACCCATTGGGATACCTATACGCATACGCTGTTGGTATATGGTATTACCGAATTTCACATAGATATTGTTAATGAGAAATACAAGCAATTCTACAAAGAAACATCTCAAGAATGATATCATCTACGTGCAGTAAAACCGAAGAAACCCTTATGGCTTCTGACATTAGCATATCGGTGACCAGATTTACTGAACACCGATATCATTACAGGTCCATACGGTGCGTGTCCTTATAATTATGCTATCTAGTTCTTCGTAAGACTTTTTGAATTTCTGCTTTTCCACGATAAAAAGTTGGCAAAAACTATTTTTTTCACATCACATTAATATTTACTAATTTATCATGCAGTTTTTGTGGAGAAATTGCATAAATAAAACAATCGAAAATCTGACCGAAAAATCGACTCTAAAAAGCCGTCTTTGAAGAGGACGTCACTGTGACGTCATCAGAGCGGCCACCTCGGATGTATTGACATTTTCTGGTAGAGCTTGACCGAAGGGTATAGTGGGGTAAGTTTCAGCCCCCCTAGCTAAAGGGGCGAGAACAATAATTAGTGGGTGGGGGACACTTCCCTCCCCCCCCCCCCCAAGGCCTGGATAGTTCCCAAAAAGCCTATGCCAGATTGGGTTAAAAAACAACATGCCCTTGATGTACAGTATTTTACGTGTCGTGTTCTATTAATCACATTATCGGGCGATGGTTTGCACTCTCTTCATCTTTGTTGGTTATTGTAACCAGCCTGTTGCCGAGGCAATGCGTGTATACATGAACTTGTTGTATAGCAGCACAGAGACTGATAATATTATTCCCAAGGGATATCTTCTTATGTCAATTCTCATCACCTGAATGAATGTGATGAATGTAAAAGGCTTCAATGCTATTGGTACTGTGTAACTGGGTATTATACTTGATAATAAATTGAATAAGTACCAGTTATGCAATAATTTTTGAATGTATCAAATGTCTTGTTAAAAGACATATTGAGGTGGGAGGCTTGAGTGCTAGCTTATGATAAACTATCACATTGTGTGCAACTAAGTATCGCAGAACCTCTTTTTGAAGCCGATAGAGCTGGAAAGCTCGGGTAATTTGTTTTATCTTTCTGTTTTCTTTTTAGATGTTAATTTTTGTCTTGTCATCCGTCCATTACTCGTTCCTATATCTAAACTGTAAAAAAATGGACACAGAAAATGCTAACTGTGAGTTGTTAAGCTACATGTATTATATGAATCTATGTCTACTGTATTGGAAATATTCGTACAAGCTGGTCCCGTGGAATACAAATAAGATGGGAAATATTAACGTATCACACTACTATAAATTTAATGGAAGGTAAAATAACAATCTGTTCTGTAAATTGTAGGGGTCTTGGGGTCAACGTCAAGAGAACAGACGTCTTTGAATTTTTAAGGTCAAAGATGTACACTGGGAAGAAAAGGA